>JAYMFT010379942.1:0-36213 GCA_038088735.1 Panulirus argus | reverse complement strand
GATCTAGTCTCATATGTGAATGTTTGCATACATTTTTCAGTGCCTTTAATCCTTTGTCTATCTGTGTTCAGTTACCTGTTTTTACATACCTATTTATACAGTACAAAGAGGGAGTTCTGCACTCGTGTTTGTGAGTGAGAGAGAGAGAGAGAGAGAGAGAGAGAGAGAGAATCTTTTGTATTCATTGTGGTAAGGTAGCCTCCTCCCCTCCCCAAGTCTCCAACACCACCTGTGTCTCACACACACACACACACACACACACAGCTCACCATCTCGCTCTTGCTCCTCATGACACGCGCGTCGGAACGCACAACACATGACCTCCATGCAACACTGTTTACCAGGAAACGAGAGGCAACAGTTTCCCAATAGCAACACCACACATCGCCAGACAGGACGCGCATGTTCGAAAACATCCACAATTTAGACTAAAACTCTACATGTAGACACACCATTACCTACACGCCAACACATACAAACAATTTTACAGTAAACAAACACGAACTTTACGTAAACATGCGTACTAACAAACACCACAGTCCAGAAACAAAACACAGAGCAACAAACTATACACCAGAAGCATTCCACCCAGCAATGAACAGCCGCAAACAGCAGTGACTACCACAAACGAAACGTTTCACAAGTAGACAGTTCATTATACCCAAAAATTGGTGTGGTACACCACGAACAGAATACTGTACGCCACACGGAACACAGTAACCTAACCACCAGCAGGGCAAACAACCAACATACGCCGTACATGTCATCGGTGACGCGATTATTAAGTCACATTGTAAAAGGAATTCGACCATCCTACGCCTTACACTGATAACAACCACATATGTTAGAATTGAACGAATTATCATGCAGGTCGTCTGGCCATAGTTCCTCACCAATCGTACGCTCCCCTTGTATAACAGTGCAGTCCCCACCACGGATCAGTAAGCAGTGTAGATGTGCTGTGTTGAATTTACATACTCTTTAACAGAGCAAACTTTGTTTCAACCTGATGATTGCTAAACATCCCTCATCTTTTCGGAGGGCGACACTATACCACAGCCTCTCTCCTCCACCACAGTTACCACCAGGACGACACCACCACATATGCCTTCACTGCATCCAACACTGCAACACCCTCTATCCTTCCCACTGTCAGTACCACCCAAAACCACCACGTCCGTCATTACCACACACACACACACACACGCGCACACACCACCGCGTATGAAAGTATCACCACACACACACACACACACACACACACACACACCTTTTGTCTCCCCACCACCACGTGAGCCTCAACATCTCATTAACTTTGTCTCCCCCTCCTTTCTCCCCCCGCCCCTGCCTTCGTGCGTCGTCCACGCCCACAGCGACGCCCGCGCGAGTGTCGCTTGGAGTGACCACAGTGTTGACGATGACCACCCTCATGTCCTCCACCAACGCCGCGCTGCCCAAGATTTCCTACGTCAAATCCATTGACGTCTACCTCGGCACCTGTTTCGTCATGGTCTTCGCCTCGCTACTTGGTAAGTCAGACTGCACTGGGGGGTGGGAAAGGGGAACCTTGTTCCTACTGCTGTAAATCCTAACCAGCAAGTCATTATTATTACAGGTTTTCCTCTGGTGAGGTAAGTCCAAGTTTTCGGCATCTCTGACGTTTTTAGTCTCATTTTTGACTCTTGGGGAAGGTCGTATGTTTGCACTGGGGGTAAGATCCCCTGTTGGGATAAACAGGGACCGTGGGTAACCCTTGTCTTAAGCTCTGTGCAGGTTCAGATGAGAGGTGAGTCCAGTTTTAGGTTTTACTCAAGTACTCCTCGGTAAGTTTTATCTCAAAAGAGTATGTCTGTAAATTGTTTTTCAGTTTAGGAAGGCTAATGTAAATTTCAGACAAGTCTTCTTCCACTTAATTTTACCCACAGGTGAATCAGAAACCTTATGTTTTATCAGCTTTCCAGCAGTCGCCTCTCTTTAACCATACCTTCCTGTTGACCATGATATTGCTTCTCTCTCACTCTTCTTCAGGTATTATTTCGGCCACTGCCCTCGTGATCTGTGTGTGTGTGTGGGTGTGCCCTTGGTCCACGACTGGCTGCTGCTTCCCATAGTTTCTCTGTGGGAGCCGGCCACACGAGGAATCCAGCGAAGCACTGAAATTCTCCTCATCCTTTTCGTCTTTCGCTCTTCCTGTAACGCTTTCAGTGTGAAGGGTCAAGTCTGTATACACCTAAGGAGCTCAAATTAACCTCTTTCCCTTCTATTTAATCAATACTTTTTTCACTGTTTCCAAAGGACGTGGCCTCGATTACAGCATGTTTTAGCCCATGTCATATCATGTACTACAAAAATGAATGTATCATTGTGGAGAGGACCTGTTTGAGGACTTAGTTAAGATTTTTTTTAGGACATTTCGTTTGGGTGGAGGAGGTAGAGCTGAACGGTAAGTAAAACACGAAAATCTCAGTTGTTGGTAAACCATTTTACAGAATCTCTGTAAGTCTGAATCATGGATAAGTCTTCGTAGAAATACATATGTCTGATTCCAGTGTTTATGCAAGACAGACATAATGGGGTGTGTGTGAGTAAGTCTTGCAGTGTTAATGTATTTTACACAGGGTTTTGTTTTCCCCTATTCATCTGGAGGGGCCAAGGTGCCTATTCCCGTATCCTTTTCTTTCCGCACTTTCATCACTCCCCGCATGCTGACTGGCTCGTCCTCAAGTCTCCCTCTTTCTCCTCTTCCTATTCCTCCAGTCATCCATCCCAAGCGAATCTCTCCACCCTCCGCTGCTTCCCCGGTACTCATACCTCCGTCCAGGAACCTCGGTGCTCCACACTTCGTCCGTCATAGTCCACACGCCAGCAGCGGCGGCGGCAGCAGTAAGAAATCCAAGTCGTCCTCTGGTTTCCCGATCAGTCTGGTCGCAGGTTTTCTGACGGTTCGACCAGGCCGTAGAAGCAGGTACCAGCACGGCCGCCACCGCCGAGGTGTGGGTGGCGTATTTATGCCTTGGTTAATGGTACACACACTCACACACACACACACACACACTCTCCTTACCAATGCTGAGCTCTCGCGTATGGCTCGTTTGGGGTGTACATAAAAGCCTCGCGGTGGATTATCCCTCCTTTGGAGGCTGGTTGAAAACCTCCCTCCCTCCCTCCCTCCTTCCATACCCGTTAGTTGGTGTCCATCAGTGTTCGCTGGGGAATCTCTTTCGTTTTTCACGAGAGGAAGAAGTCAAGTTGTCTTTGTTTGTTGCTAAAATAAAAATGAGATGATCTTTTGATCAAAACAGCAACTCTAAGAGATTATGACTTTTTTTTTGTGTAGTATAGAGCCTGTCAGGAGCTCGAAGAGGCAGGAGCTTTTATTGTCTCAGAATGGAATGTGGAAGGAGCCAATGATACGGTGTTTACCCACTAGCGTCAAGGTCAATGGAATGAGGAGGAAGGGGCCGGGAGCGCCATCAGGTGAGCGAATCTCCCACTGGCAAGTGGAGGAGTGTGCCAGGAGAGGTGACCAGAGAAGCGAGGGAGGAGAGGTTGTGGTAGTAGCCCTTAGAGAAGGGGGATGTAAAGCCTAAGATTGTGAACTTGGAAAGGCTCGTGAACGGAGGAAAGATTAGCAGAAACCGCCGCTATAGGGACTTAACTGCCTGTCCTCCCTCTCCGTGTTGCTCTCTGCTTCCCTTTCAAACAGTTGAGGAACGTGTGAGGGACAACTGTCTCTGGTTATAGAGCAATGCCTCTCTCATGACAGCCTGGGAAGCACATTGGAATGCGTCTTGCCGAAGCCTCGCCCGTACTGCCAGCTGCATTTAGGACGAATCACACGAAAAGCCGGGACTGTCTTGCAGCCCTTTGTCGTCTCTCCCTCTCTCTCTCCCCCCCAGACCATGAAGCAGGTACTGTCAGACAAACACCCCCCCCCCTCCCAGTAATGCCTTCCCCTGGGGGACAACAACAACACCACCCTGGGAGGTTTCGTAGTTCAGGTCGACCTGCCCAGGAGGGGGGGGGGGGTCCAGTAATCAACGTGAACGATGACCTCGCGTCTCTTTACTTTTACTGCCGCCGGGAACCGAGACTTTGGCGAGGACGTTCAATCGGTTTTATGGCAGCGGTTGCGACGTTTGGAGACGACCCCCAGCGCCATGTTTGAGAATCGCTCAGACCTTGACGGATTTGATGTTTTTTTTTTTTTCTCTATGTCGTTTCTACCAGAGCGGTGTGCCTGCCCGCCGTCCGTGCTGTGCCTCAATTACCCTAAATTCCTGTTACTCATTCTTTGCCCCTTTGACCTAAATTCCTCCTCCCCTTTGCTCTGTTGTTGTTTTATTTTTCCCATAAGCGATGCTCGTTCTCACCCCCCTTTTGCCGTCCCCGTTCTACATAACAGGTCACAGTGTCCCTTAGCCACTTCGCCATATATGACCTGCCTGGTGGAAAGATCCCCTAGTAAAATACTTTATCTAGAATATTTTTTCACATTTCACTCGAAATATTTTGTTACAGGATATCAGTTGATGATGATACACGAGAATAAATTCAAAACACGTCTACTGCCACATACATGTGGTCATTATTATTGATGTTCATGATATACATGTGTTTATTTGTAATCGTAAATATAACTGAGGGTTTGATAAAGGGGGGAGGGAGACGTAGATTTACCCAAAGACGTAACTGGACTTGAATCTGGTCTAGATAGATACGTATGTCAGTAGACGTAAACCTGGCTAGGCGAGGAGCAGTTGTCACCCAGCGCCACCAGATGGCTTCCACAGGCACCTCCTGCGCACTAGCGGTGCCTCCTCCCTCTACCACCTCCTCTACCAGGTGCCTCCTCCGTCGACCACCTCCTCCACCAGGTGCCTCCTCCGTCGACCACCTCCTCCACCAGGTGCCTCCTCCGTCGACCACCTCCTCCACCAGTTGCCTCCTCCGTCGACCACCTCCTCTACCAGGTGCCTCCTCCGTCGACCACCTCGTTAAGTATAACTCTTGATCTCCCATCGGCCTCTGTTCCGGCCTGACCTCTTTCTTGCCTCTCACCTATACACTAACCCACCTCCTCGCCCTTGCAGAGTACGCCGCCGTGGGCTACATGGGTAAGAGAATCCAGATGAAGAAGAACCGAGTTCTGGCCATGCAGAAGGTGGCGGAGCAGCGGAAGGCCGCGATGCTGGACCACTCGCACACGTCGCAGGACCAGCCCGATCACGCCCCCAAGCAGACAGTGAGTACTACGCCGAGGTCCAGTGGGCCCGTTTTCCCAGTGGTGTAGCGAGCCACTTGTTCAAAGGTTTTTTAGTGGGTCGGTTTGCCCAGAGGTGCAGTGGGTCGGCAGTTGACTGTTACCAGTGGAACAGGTTTAATGCCAGTGGATTAGTACTTCGTAGATCCAGGGACTAACCCTCCTCCTCTCGTGTTCCCCATAGCACCTGTTTTCCACCAGTTCCCGTACTCCTACTTACCATACTTCCTTCCCCTTCTGCCTCCACTTTCCTTAACCGTTTCTCTCATTCCCCTGTTCACTCCTTATCCCTACCCTCCATTCCTACGTTTCTTAACTCTTTCCTTCCTTCAATTTCCTTATCTTCTTTCAATCGTCTTACCCATTTCCCTCTCTCAAACCCTTTCCCTCCCTCCCTCCCTCCCTCCTAATCTGCTTACTCCGTCTTTCCCGCCTTCGCTTCCTTAACCTCTCCCTCTCCCTTAGTCGTCATGCCTCCTCCCTTCCTTCCTGTAATTTCCTTACACTATTCCAGTCTAGTCTTCGTACACCCCTCCCTTCCTTCCCTCCCCCCTACCTTCCTCCACTGACCTAAGTTGCTCCCTCATGACCAAAATCATAGATAAGTATTTTCAACTACGACTCTCTCCTCCCCACGACTCTATCCTCCCCCCTAACTAGGGTATGTCCTTATTCTCCCACACCACGTTGGGTGCATTCCCTCCATACTGGTTTTGTCTTGTCCTCAAATTCCATGTTATCCTCTTGCTTGAGCTCCTCCTCCTCATTCGCTATGTCCTCTTCCTGCATCCTTCCTGAGATCTACGAGTCCCTACGTCGAACCGCCTCCGCCCCTTCCTCTTTTCTTAATGGTGCGGGTTGGAGGATTGGAGGGGGAGAGGAGAGAGATGGATCGAGAGGGTGTAGTGGAGAAAGACAAGGCGCTTGTAAAGATGTATTGGTACGCTTTATTGAAGTACGAGTCGTCTGTGTGTTTCTGGTGCCATGTGTATATTCTCACGGCACATTGTGTGTGTGTGTGTTTAAGAAATATAACAAAGACATGCGAAGAAATGTTTATTGTATGTGGTGATGGGTGAATGTTACGTCTCTCGGGGCTTCCTGGCTCTGAGGGAACCAGTTGCGTTCCGTGTTTGTGCTTCTGTCCATAAACATGTCTGTAGTCTCTGACGGATGCTTCCTTCTTCTTCTCATAAAGTGTCCCGGTTGGTTTCATGTTATGTCACAGATGTCGTTGTAAAGTACTTCCATTATATATGATGTGTTTCTCGTCTGTGATGAACCTCAGTGCCCCATTCTGTACCTTCTGCTACTTGATCATACGTGGTTATGAGGCCTGATGGGTAGGGGAGTCGGCAGTCCTCGTCCTCCTCCCCTCCCCCCCCCACACCACCAGGTCTTCAGACAAACTCCCTCTCCTTTCACCTCGCCCTCTATATAGCTAGATGTATAGGCCATCACCATCAGCCTCGCTATGGCTCACCCTTCCTCCATCTGGCCAACTCTCTGGTTGGCTCTTAGGAGTAGTGGGCGTACGTGGGGTGAGAGGGAGGGTCCTACCACTGGTGTGTGTACGTGGGGAGAGAAAGGGAGGTCTTGCTGATGCATACCCACTGTACCTCTGAGCAAATGGGTTCTGCGTCCTACTAAACCTTTGAACAAACAAAATATACGCCCTACTAAACCTGTGTGCACCTATAGGATATCTTTCTATTCCTCTGAACTTATGAACTTCTAGGATATATGTCCCCCATAAATTTTCTGTTTATGGGGGTATATATATCCTTCTTAACCTGTTAAACTGCTGGGACATTTATCTTGCTGAACCTACGAATAGCTAGGATGTATATATTATGAACTTGTGAACTACTGGGATGTGTCTTTCAGAACCTGGGAACATTTGTGAGAGACGTTCCTTTTGACAATGGAGCGACTAAGGTACATTTTCATGTGATTCTGGAGCAACTCGGGTACGTGGTCATCTGACCCTGGGACAACTAGGGTAATTATTCCTCGAACCCTAGGACAACTAGGGTGCATTTTTATCCGACCCTAGAACAACTAGGGTGCATTTTCATCCTACCCTAGAACAACTAAGGTGCATTTTCATCCGACCCTAGAACAACTAAGGTGCATTTTTATTCGACCCTAAAACAACTAGGGTACGTTTTATATGCTATTAGAGAACAACTAGGATACATGTTCATCTTCCCCTAGATCGGCTTGGGTACTTGTTCATTCGACTCTGTTATGCATCAATAGAGAGAGGAATCAAAGATCCAGCCATGCATTAAGAAGTTAACCCGTGTTCTATAGACACCTGGGTACGTGTTTACGCACCTGCAGACATCTGTCTGTTGAGGTGGCCCTTTCCTAGGTTTCAAGTTCGTGTGAGTGTGTGTGTGTGTGTTCTGCTAAGCGTTCAGCTGAATGTGTTGGTAATCGCTCGGTGTATCATTTGGTGGCGGTTCGATAATCTGAAAGGTGATGAGAATCTCTTCAATTTGGGATGTGAGTTGGATTCTGATGCTGTCTTGTCTTGGAACTGTCGAAAAGAAAAGATAAACTTCAGAGTTAGTTCCCAACTCTGTCATTTACGCTTGATAAAAGAATTGACTTGTTGGTTGTTATTCATGAACAACTGAGTCAACAGGTAAGGCTATTTTTTTTTCTTTTTCTTCTTAATTCACTCACCCATTGCATCATCTTTCACACCTCTCCCTGTTCCCTCCCTTCACGTGGTGATAAAAAGGGACGGAACGGGAAGTAGGGAGACTGAGGTAAAAGGGGGAACCAGGCCTCTCCCTTAGCTCCTATCTGGCCAGATAATTTGGAAGTGGCCGAAAAGAGAATGTAATCAGTTACCAAACTTTTTTTTCCTCTTTCAGTATCTACAGGTTAACATGAGCCACAAGGGGGAACTGCCTCCTACAGGAAATATATTATTTGTTAGGTTCCACGATGCCCTTGGGCTCTGTGGGTAAAAGGGATTCGTTTTCAGGAAGGAATAGGAGCTTGCCGCTGAGCGGGAACTTGGCCGGGATGAATGAGGACCTGCTGGTAATACTGAGAACTTCCTAGAAACGCCGATGGCATGTTATAGTTAGCCAGGGTTAGCCAGAAGAAATTAATACATTTGCTGGAGGAGTGGGTGTTTCCCGGGAATACCAGGAATTTGCTGGGTTAGGATTTTTTAGATATGTTGTCCAGACTCTGGACTCGCCCGAGAGTTTTGCTCCTGGCTGACTGGTAGAGAGGAAGTGCGTCTTGCTGGAGAACTGGACACTACCTGGAAAGACTGTTGAGAGCTAGAAAAAAGGGCTGGGATGTTCATGGGCTGCTGAGGAGTCTGAGGTTAGTAGGAAGACTTGTAGTTCGCTTAAGGACTGGATTAGGGTACTTGGAGAGCTAAAAGCATCCTATGGAAATCCTGGAATGATGTCAGGTTTTCCAGGAAGGAGTTAAAGCCTTCTGGGAAACTCTGAATCGTTGCTAGATCGGCTAGGAACCGTATATAGGGGCCCTGAGTCCACCTGAATTGTCGGAGAAATTGTATTCCCACACAGCTGGTGGATACTTGCAAGGCAGCTTCCTTGAAAAGATTGTAAGTCTCATGTGGAGCCCAGTGGAACTGACGAAAAAGATTAGTACCTTAATGAGGAGAATTGAAGGATTCAGATTCGTGAATGGTGACTCTAGGACGGCAGGGCGCGTGTCCTGTAGAGGCGTACGTGACCGCTCCGTACACTTGAGATGTCGGGAATGTCTTCAGTAAATCTTGGTCGGCCGCAGTACCGTGACGAAACGCCCCCGTCGCATGCGGAGCTCGGGTTTAGTGGGGCAGTAGCTCAGAGGGCGCGTGATTTGCTGCCTTACGACCAGTTTTTACGACGGTAGTTGGTTATACAGTGTCGATGATTGTTGTACGCATCTCTTGTTGCCTCCTGATGCCTGACGCATTCTGTTGTCAAGTTTATTGAGGTTTTGTCTACAGGACATTTGCATGTGCCAGCAGTTTTCTTCTCTTTTTCGTAATTTTTCTCGGGATTTTGTTTACTTTTGTATCAGCTGATGTTTACGATTTGGGAACGTACGTTTCACCAACTCACGTTTGCCATTTGTTTACGTTTGTGTCAGCTGATTTTAGTCAGGGTTTGTTTACGTGTGTACCAGCTGATTTTATTCTCTCTCTCTCTCTCTCTCTCTCTCTCTCTCTCTCTCTCTCTGTACCTGCAAGCAACAGCTGCCTTTAATCTGCCTTCGTCCATTTGTATCACGTGATCGCATTTGGAGACTTGAACATCTGGCATTATCTGCACTGATTTTTCTACCGTTATTTTGGCATTCAAATAAACGCCTGTTTCCTCCTAGGTCAACGATGACCTCCCCCCTCGCTCCTCCCAGACAAGCGTGTGTGGCTGTGGTGCCCTTATTCCACACCGTAGCTCTCAGAGGGCGTGAGCTGCACCCCCGCCCCCTATCCCCCCACCACCAGCACCAGCACCACCTGGAACATCCCCCCCACGACCCCACGACCCCAGTTATATCAGGTTTCCCACGTGAAATATTGAAATCTGGTGAGGGTGACCTTTACGCTCTGGCCTGACCCGTCTCTCTCTCTCTCTCCTTCTCTCACGGTAGACTATCAGTTAACCAGAGATGTATTTGAACCAAAGTTGTCTCTCTCTCTCTCTCAAAGGCAAGATGTAAAAGCTCTCCGTAAGACCCTAAGTTAAGCAGAATTGTTTAGTCTGACGTTATGAAAGTTAACAACAAGAGGTTCGCGTGATGGACGACGGCGGTAAAGACGACTGGGGCGCGAGAGCCAGAGGTACGATAATAATCAGTGGCGTGCGGCGAATCTCCGGAGGTTGGGGGGGGGGGGGGGTTTTATCATTGCCATTTGCTTCCACCGTGCTGCTCCCCTACCTCCCCCCCCTCCTGTATTTAACTGACCTTGGTTACGTTTTCGATTATCCTCGAATGCTGCAGCGTAGGGAGAAAGGGAGGGAGAAAGCGCATGGAAGAGGGGAAATATATCCCCCTTGCTCGGCTCTTACATCCAGCGGGCCCGTCGACCGACAGGAGCTCATCCCCTCCTCCCCCCCCTCAGCTCTTTGGGGGGGGGGCGCCCCTCCGGTCGGCACGTTTATGACGCTTATGGAATTTATCGTGTTCATTTTGCCCCGGGAATTATATGAGGTGGTGGTGTCAGCCCAGTCCCCGGGATGGATAAGGTGGTATCGTTAGCCCAGTCCCGGGATGGATTGGACCCAGTTGACTGGGGTGTGGGACTCGCTAGTCCCAGCCGCTGGATATCGTTACTGGTGTGGGCTGGACCCGGTGAGGTTGGCGAGGTTTTTAGGGCAGCGTTATTCACTGATTTTTGAAAGGGAGTCGCTTCAGTGAAACACATTCGCTCAGAGAGCCGCACCTACTCGCATACGTATACTTGTGTAATATCTCTCGCTTTAAACCAGGTATTCCCAACCACCAGCCTTTTTTTCAGCACACAAATCCACAAGCTCTTCACCATTTCCATTCGCAACACTGGATACCCCATGTGCACCAATTATACCCTCAACTGCCACATTACTCACCTTCGCATTTAAATCACCCATCACTAATACCCGGTCTCGTGCACCAAAACTACTGACACACTCACTCAGCTGCTCCCAAAACACTTGCCTCTCAAGATCTTTCTTCTCATGACCTCATGAAAATATGTATTTTACGTAAAAATAACCTTAATTATTATTATTATTATCATTATTATTATTATTATTGTTGTTGTTGTTGTTATTATTATTATTATTGTCATTATTTTCCTAGAGTCGCAAACTGAGCTGCTAGCGAGCCGCGCAATGAATACTACTTTTTTAGGGTTTCGGGTGCCTGGCTTAGGATGAAGAACAGTAGCGTTGATGACAATGAATATTTTTCTTTCGTTGTCAAATTAGGTTTTCCTCTCTATACCCCGCCACAATACGTCGAATGTGGTGGGGCAACATGTCTCGCCACCCTTGCGTCCGTCTGTCTCCGGATACGTTCTTGTTCGCAGGTTAACTCAAAGAAAATACGTGATAGAAACTTTATACACCTCAGGTTGACTCCCTGTGGAGGTGGTGGCGAACTGGTACGATTTTAGAAGTAGTGGTATAGATTTGCTCCTTGATATTGAAAACTTGATTTTCATCAAGTTCTCTTAAGTTTGGAGAGCTGAATGATGGGAAATCCACCAGTACTATCTCGTACCACCTCTACCATCACCAGTACCATTTCCCAACGCCACTACCACCAACCACTACCATCGCATACAACCAGCACCCCTCTGCCGTCACATACCACCACCTACTGCAGACCACTGACGCCACTGTTCTTACCAGCAGCACCACCATTCCTCCCACCACCACCACCGCTGCCGCCACCACCAGCACCCACCTACATTATTCAAGCGGAGCTCCTCAGAGTCCAGGACGATCAGGCGCAAGGCCGAGGGGTATTGCCAGATCACCTCCAGCTGCCACACTTCACGTTCCATTACGCCCACCCTCCTCACCATCCACTTACCTTACCACAGTCTCTGTGTCTGTCTGTCCGTCTGCGTCTGTGCGTGAGGGAGACTGTGTTAGCCAGCCTCCCCTCCCAGTCCCCGTGGAGGTGGCAACGTCGTCTCTCTCCTCCAGGGCGCTCAGGGTGATGCTTTATGATGTGATGTAAGTCTCAAGGATACCTAGAAAGATCACAGATGCCGCCTTCCCGCCTCCTTCCTCTCCCCACACCTGCACCCCGCACACCTGGCGAGCACACACGTGCACAGTGTTCCAGCTGCCGTACATACCCGGCTGGTACACTAAAATACATGTTTGCACACCTGGCCATCACATGTACACCTTTACGATCTAGCTACCACGTCTGTAGACACCAGGCCGACACACCTGCACACACCTAGCCATACCTGCCTCAACGTCCGTTCACATACACCCACGGGTCACCTCATTTAAGAGTTATCGTCATGTCGTACAACGAATTATAACCAGGATTGTTTAACAACCAACTATAGAGATATGATACAATCAACGGTCATGATATAATGCAGCCAAATGTCAAGATATATAACGATATAGCAGAACCATCGGTCAGGATATAGTAACGATACGGCCAGGGAAATGAAAGAGTGGCCAGAGTCAGGTTTTCAGGCTGGAGGGATGTGACAAGTGGAGTGCCGCAAGGATTGGAAATGCAATTAGTATATGGAAATGATTTGCTTGACAGTTCGGGTTGAGGCAGCTATTGAATATGTTTGTAGACGTTGCAAAAACTATGAGGCCAATTAAAAGCAGAAAATCAAGCACGGACCTTTAAGAACATATTACAGAAATGTTGAGGGTCAGGGAGTGAGCATGGAATTTCATGGAGGTGATTGACGTAACAGACTTTGGAGAAAGTTGCACAATACCCAGATATGAGTACGAGATGGGAGATGAGATTCTGAATAGAATGGACAAAGACAAAGATCTGGACACACATGTAATCGTAAATTCCAAGTTATCACCAGAAAACCATATTGATGAGAAAGTTAAAGACGTGTATAGATTTTTGGCCATGATGGAGGTAATCTTTAGACTCACAGATGAAGACATAATTAAGACCAGCATTCGTATGACACCTCTAGAACATGATGCTGTTGTTTGGAAACCATACCTCAAGGAACACGTAAATAATGTAGAAGTGGTCGGCTGTGTCGTCCACAGCGACGCTTATGATCTGAAAACATGATCATTGCAAGACTAGATACTGCCTTTCTCTCTCTCTCTCTCTCCCATTTTCTTTTCCTCACCCCACTCTTTCCTCCTCCTCCTCCTCCTCCTCCTCCTCACTCATTGCTATTCTCCCCTTTCTCCCATCCCTTCCCGTCCTCCCATCTCCCTTCATCTCCCCCACGTGGATTCTCTGAGCCAGTGGTGGTGGCCAGGGGCCCGTGCAGCACTGGATATAATCTCAGCCTTGGGAAGTCTCAGGTGACGCCTATATTGCATGACAGGTTAGAAATACAGCAGAGGGTGCCCGCCACTCATGGCTGCCTCCGCCTCTCTCGTTTTCCAAACATCGTGGGCCAGAACACACACACACACACACACGATCTCTCAGTCTCTCATCTTCAGCTCCATGCTTCCAAGGCCTTCGTTTCCCCATCATCAACCTTACCTCCTCCCTTCTCATTTTCTCCCTGGATCCCGAAATCGACTGAAAAATGAACGCCCTTCCTCCCGCCAAATCCCTCCTCCTCAATACGATCGTTGCGCAGGAGTCCTGTGAGCCTCTCTTTCCCAGCCAGGGCCTCATTTTACCGCCAGGCATCACGGAAACCTCCACTCACGCTGAATGAGAATGGTGAGTAAGCGTGCGGGAAAACGTCGGTCAAGGACGACGCTAAGACAAGAAAAAGGGTTGAAAAAGAAACTGTGCCCCTCACTACTCCCTCCCTGGAGGGGAAACACAGGCAGCGGGACCAGCGCCCCCCTGTACAGCAGCAGTCAGGGCCGAGTTTTCCATCACTGGCCGAGATTTATGAGGTATTTGGTGGCGTGGTGATACTACCAGGGAGGCTGGAGAGGACACCTCTCGCCTTGTTTTCTCTTCAGGACATTTTTCTTTTGTTGTTTTTGTCTTTTATTTTCTCGTTTCTGAGTTTCCTTCTGTTTAGTCTTATGTCTCAGGTGTTCTGGTCACCCACAGTGTTATGACTTTTGTTTGAGGATAATCTTCTCTCGGCGCTTTGCTTTGATTGCTGTCTTTTGTTTCCATGTATTCTTGTTTATGGTCTTTTTTTTTCCTTCCTCTTATTTGAGTGTTGTATGTTTGTTAGCCGTATTTTAATAGCTTTTTTGAAGTAGTTTTGTACTTATGTTTCGTCGTACTCCACTATTAAGGATTTTTTTTTTTCATTTTGTCTTGAATTTCATTCAAATTTAAGTTGACTTGATTCCTGTCTTTTGAGTGAAATACGGTGCCCATTTTATCGACCAAGTCGTAAGGGTGGATGAACAGCTAGGTTGACTGTGGACCGACTGCCACAGCTAGGATTCGAACCTATCCTCTCGACTCTGAGTGACCCGTGAATGCGTCACGGTCAAAAATGCTAACCGCTACACCACGGGAGTCTCGCCCAGTTGTGGCTTCTGACGAAGGCTCAGCAGGTGAGGCTTTGCGAACTGAAGCGAGTCGCCATCCGGCTCCCACCCCTCCTCCTCCTCCTCCTCCTCCTCTTCCTCTTCCTCTTCCTCCTCCTGTTGCTTGCAGAGCCTGACTCGGTTGTTTACCAAGCCAAGTGCAAACTGTCGCTGGTAAATGTGGCAGATGGCTGGTTGGGGCGCCGAACTGGGGAGGTGGGTCTTGTGGGGGAGGGGGGAAGGCACACGGTGGCGGCGCTCCTCGCCGGATTAGCCGAGCCGCAGCCGCCGGGATTACCTTGACTGCGATACTTCATGGGATTTAGGGATTTATGCACCGGTTAGGCGATTCTCTCACTCTCTCTCTCTCTCTCTCTCTCTCTCTCTCTCACACGAGAGAGAGACCTGGCAAACCGATGGTTTTCTTTTTAATGTTTTGAGACGCGCTGGTGGAGCAGGCTGAGGACGCGAGTTTGGGTGACGGAGCGGCAGGGACGGAGGGCCGTCGACAAGCGACGCAACGCAATGCGTGCGTCCAACTTACCCCAAGGCGTAACATCATAACCCGTGTATGTACTGACGGAGAGATCTCTTGAAATTCAAGGGCGTATCTCTCTTGAAATCTCCAGTAGTGTGAGAGAGCAAGGTGATCTCTAGACTCAGTAGAGAAAGGGGATTGAATTCTTCGTTCCTCCACCGCCTCACACACTGCCCTAACTCTCGCGCGCGCGCTCTTCTTCCTCCGCCACTTACCCCTGAGTCCAACTAGTAAATCATGGTCGCTTGTATTTTGTTACCTTTCACGTCACGTGAGTGGAATTATTGCACCACAATGCCTCCTTCTCAGCCACAACCCGTCCCCTCGTTAGTACACAATACAACCACTGCAACAGCTCAACCGGGGGGTGGGGGTGGGATATATCTCATGACACATTCCGTGCCACCTCTGGGCTGCGACGCTGGAGACGTTCGCTCTTTGCTGGCCACGCCCGAGCGAGGGAGAGTCCAGCGGCCGTGCCCGAGCCCGAGCGACCGCGGATCAGGTCAGGGTTATCGAACAGCTTATAAGCTTATTCACCGGCACCCCACCTTGACACCCCTCCCGTCCCTGGTGCCTGCCTCCTCATCTCTTCTTCCCGTCCTCGCTTTACCTTCTTCCTTTTAGCGTTCCTTTCGTCTTTCTCCGTCACTCGTAGTGCCTTCTTGTGTGCCTGCATCACGTTTCCCCTCCCTCCTAGCTGTTGCTGTGAGCTATCAACACATTCTTATCTCGCGTCCAAGGACTCCTTCCAGAACCTGACTTGTTTGTTTACATGTATGTCATTCTACCCGTGAGTTTGAAACAGCTCATCACTCGTGATAAAGGCTCATGTGTGAGCTTGGACCGTACTATATACTTCAGATTTTTATTTAACTCTTTTACGGCAAAATTGTTTTAACGTCTTAACGGTCTCATCTTGTCTCGAAGTATTGTATAAACTGCATTCGGTTAAAAATTTTCCCTCGTCTTTTATAACTGGAGTAAATCCTTGGCTGAACAAACTAATCTTTCAACAGTTGTTAACGCAAATTTGTCTCAATGCTTCTGTTTCACTTACGTGAAGCAAAAAAGGGCAAACCACATTACATATTCTCTCATAACCTTTAGTTATGTAAGCGTTCATTTGCTGCCGTCTGTGGCATTGACGGTGCTCAGCTGCTGTCCCGATAGATGCTGTACTGTGTCTCTGGCTTATTTAAGGGCATTTTGGGCTCTGTGGGTTCTCATTTACTGTTTTTTTTTTTTTTTCATGCACTTTCGGTGCGTCTCTGACCCTGTAGGAGGTGTTCAGGGACTGCATATTTAGCTTTCTCGATTCAGTTACCGCGTGAGTGACGAGAAAGCTCAGTTCCCGCACCTCCTCTGGCCTAACAGCTTGGTAACTGACGCCAGACGGAGACAGAAGAGGTCAGCCGGGGTAATAGCACGGGAGGGGGGTAGGTGGTCACGGAAGAGGTCAGCCGGGGATAATGGAATGGATTTGGTAGGTGAGCAGAAGGATCGGATGGGAAGGTAGGTCAGGGAAATATTGCTGGAATAAAAGGGGTCACAGGGAATCACAGAGGGCATTGGATGAGGTCAACGAAATGATGCTCCACCTCCTCCTCCTTCAGGTAGAGACTTCCCCCCCCCCCTTCCCTCTTGTCCCCCAGGTGTCACCTCCCCCACACCCCCATGTCAGATTCCTGCTGCTGGGATGATCATCAAACTTGCAGGGAGGGGAGAGGCTGCGCATGCGAGGTCCGAAGAAGGAGAGGAGAGAAAAGGAGGAGGAGGAAGAGGAGGGAATAAGGCGAAAGAGTAAGGAAAGGGAGAATGGACAGTGAAACAAATAAGCAGGAAAGGAGAATGGGTAAAGGATCAAAATATTCGACAGAACAAATGTTCATCTTGGGGAAAGTGAGGACGGTCGAAGATGAGTCTCTACAGTTGAACAGAGAGAGCTTCTGGAATATAATGAACGATCTTATCACAAGTCCTCGTATCCTTGAGGGAGGGGAAGCGCTTTAGCAAGTTCCATATTGCCTTCTGGTCCTCATGCAACACAAAGGTGATAGTAAAGTTGTAAATTGTAAAGAGACTGGGAGGACAGACCGGTAGGACAGCGAAGGAAGGGAGTTAGTGACGACTGATGGCGTCTTCGTTCTACCCTGTTCACGAGGGTCTCGGGCTAAATTCATATGTAAAGAAAGTCTACAACAGCCATGGTGTCTTGTCGTGGGATAATCACAGGTTTTTAGGGTCATACTTCTTGAATAACAGGGCGAGAACGTGCAGGTTGGCTGAGCATACAAACATTATGGCGCTGGTGAACGTACTTGTCGTATAATTATTATTAGAGATGCTGGACCCTGCCATTTGTCCCTCTTCGTAACAATGCAGTTATTATGCTGCATTTTTATTACTTCACAAGCTGATTTCATTATTTACTTAACTAACAGTATTCATCTGAGGCTTCCATGACTGATCCGAGACTGGAAACTTTATAGTGTCTTACAATGGCTTCCGTGACTGGTTTTTTTAGTGTTGATTCGAGGTACGCAGTCTGTTGCTGGATCTGATTATCCCTCGAGTTTCCAGGCGAATCAGGGACCCGTCTTTGCTCAGCAGAGACTTGAAGGTTCTAAGGATGAACGGCGATTGGAAGGATCTCATCACTTGAGGTTCAGTTCAACCGCCGAAGGGGTACGTACCGAGTCGAGGCAATGGAGCGCCAGCGCCGAGATAAGGCGGGACACTTATGAGTGCTGACCTCAGATTGCGAGATGCCAGACGTGAACTAGGGCCGGAAGGTTCCAGTATTGAGCTCAGGCTGCGGCGGCCCCCGTATGGCGGGGTGACCTTTAACTTCCCCCCCCCCCCCCATCATCCCCCACTGACAACCAACCCCCTCCTCCCCACCCTGCCAGACATGCTCGAGAAATCATCAAACATTCACAGCCTAAGCGTTCCGCTCTGTTTACAAAATTGTCTCCTAAAATTATGAATTATGAAGGAAAAAAAAAAAGGGAAAAAACGTCCGAAACACAAGGGGTCTCAGAAGTCAGGTTTCCGGAGGGAGACTTCACGGTTCGCTTCTGTTGCAACAGATGTTCAGAGTGCATGGCGTGAGCAGGAGTACACACACGCCATGCGCGCTTCTTGCTCGTGGCCGTGTGTTTGCTGTTTTATGATATAACGACCGAAAATTTGACGAATCCGGACTTTTCATACCCCCTATATATATATATATATATATATATACAGAGGCAGCACGTTTAAAAAGATCACGAACCAGTATCCTGGATGCCTGGAGAGCGTTGTACCACCAGCTGCTAAAGGGGAACGTGCAGACAGGGCGGCACGAGCCCTGGAAATGTGGTCCCTGTGTCGCTTGAGGCACACACACACACACATACACACCTCCACTCCTTAACGTCATATAACTCGACAGTGTGGAAGAAAGTGGTATACACCGCTGCAGACATCCACTGTGTGGTGAAGCCGTTCGGGCGCGTTGGAGGTGAAGTGCGTGATGCGTGGCGAGTGTGTGTGTGTGTGAGTGTGTGTGTGTGTGTGTGTGTGTGGTGCTGTCTGCAGGTCTTGAGGTGTGTGTGTGTGTGTGTGTGTGTGAGTGATGAGCTTAGCACGTAGCTGAAAATGTAGTTAGCGGTGGATATAGGAAGTGCTATGTCGGATGTAGTGAGAGGTCTAGGTGTGGCAGATGGTGTGGTTTGGTGATGTTTTGTTAACGCGACTGATGGCGCGTTGTGCTGGTTGCGACGGTGTGGTAATCTAAGTGGGCGGCCTGTGTAGTGGCGCTGGTGGAGTGCTGCATCGGTGGTGGGATATGTAGTGTAGGGGGTGTGGCGTACCTGTGGTGGTTGCTGCGTGGCGTGTGACTGACGATAGCTTGCGCGAAGGGGTTATTGTGATGGGTGGTGTTGTATGGGTGTGTCTCTGTGTGTGTGGGAGGGAGTCGGCGGCGCACTGAACCCTTCCAAAAAAGATAACCACTCGGACTAAGTGCACTTAAGAGGTAGTCAAGTAGTCTTTACAGATAGTTAGAGCTCACTCACTCGCGGTAATCCCAGACCGAGCGGACCGCTTCATTGTCTGGCAAATTCAGACGTCGGGAAGGTCTTCTGCAAGATGCTTCTTTTCCTGGGCTGGTTAACTGTCCTCTCCTGGGCAGGTTAATTGTCCTCTCTTGGATTGGTTAATTCTCCTCTCCTGGACTGGTTAATTCTCCTCTCCTGAACTGGTTAATTGGTTTGGAAATATATTTCTCAATAGTTGTCCATGGTCTTACGGACGCTCCAAGGGGCACAGTGATCATCCAGAGGCCCCGGTCACTGGAGTGCCTCATCACCTTAAGATTACAGGGCAAACGCCTCCGGCTTCCAGCGGATTAGGAAAATGAACAGCAGTTGGAGGGCACTCAGCCGTGATCCCAGAGTTGCCCAAGCCCATCTCCAGCAGCTTACTGGAGCCTGGCTTGGTGTCTAACAGCTTACTGGAACCTGGTTTGGTGTCCAGCAGCTTCCTAGAGCCTGACTTGGGGTCCAGCAGCTTACTTGAGCCTGTCTTGGTGTCCAGAAGCTTACTGGAGCCTGGCTTGGTGTCCAGAAGCTTACTGGAGCCTGGCTTGGTGTCCAGCAGCTTACTGGAGCCTGGCTTGGTGTCCAGCAGCTTACTGAAGCCTGACTTGGTGTCCAGCAGCTTACTGGAGCCTGACTTGGTGTCCAGCAGCTTCCGAGAGCCTGACTTGGGGTCCAGCAGCTTACTGGAGCCTGGCTTGATGTCCAGCAGCTTCCTAGAGCCTGACATTGGGTCCAGCAGCTTCCTAGAGCCTGGCTTGGTGTCCAGCAGCTTACTGGAGCCTGGCTTGATGTCCAGCAGCTTCCTAGAGCCTGACATGGGGTCCAGCAGCTTCCTAGAGCCTGGCTTGGTGTCCAGCAGCTTACTGGAGCCTGGCTTGGTGTCCAGCATCTTACTGGAGCCTGGTTTGGTGTCCAGCAGTTTACTGGAGCCTGGCTTGGTGTCCAGCAGTTACTGGAGCCTAGCTTGGTTCCAGCAGCTTACTGGAGCCTGGCTTGGTGTCCAACAGCTTACTGGAGCCTGGCTTGATGTCCATTAGCTTCCTAGAGCCTGACTTGGGGCCCAGCAGCTTACTGGAGCCTGGCTTGGTATCCAGCAGCTTACTGGAGCCTGGTTTGGTATCCAGCAGCTTACTGGAGCCTAGATTGGGATCCAGTAGCTTACTGGAGCCTGGCTTGGTGTCCAGCAGCTTACTGGAGCCTGGCTTGGTGTCCAGCAGCTTACTGGAGCCTGGCTTGGTGTAAAGCAGCTTACTGGAGCCTGACTTGGTGTCCAGCAGCTTACTGCAGCCTAGCTTGGTGTCCAGCAGCTTACTGGAGCCTAGCTTGGTGTCCAGCAGCTTACTGCAGCCTGCCTTGGTGTCCAGCAGCTTACTGCAGCCTAACTTGATGTCCAGCAGCTTCTTAGAGCCTGACTTGGGTCCAGCAACTTACTGGAGCCTGCCTTGGTGTCCATCAGCTTACTGGAGCTTGGTTTGGTGTCCAGCAGCTTACTGGAGCCTGACTTGGGGTTCAGCAGCTTACTGGAGCCTGGATTGGGGTCCGGCAGCTTACTGGAGCCCGTCTTGATGTACGGCAGCTTACTGGAGCCTGGCTTGATGTCCAGCAGCTTCCTAGAGCCTGACTTGGGTCCAGCAGCTTACTGGAGCCTGGCTTGATGTCTAGCAGCTTACTGGTGCCTGACTTAATGTCTAGCAGCTTACTGGAGCCCATTTTGGTGTCCAGCAGCTTACTGGAAACCATCCTGGTGTCCAGCAACTTACTGGAGCCCTTCTTGGTGTCCAGCAGCTTACTGGAGCCTGGCTTGGTGTCCAGCAGCTTACTGGAGCCTGGCTTGGTGTCCAGCAGCTTATTGGAGCACTCCTTGGCGTCCAGCAGCTTACAGGAGCCTGCCTTGGTGTCCAGCAGCTTACTGGAGCCTGACTTGATGTCCAGCAGCTTCCTAGAGCCTGACTTGGGTTCAGCAGCTTACTGGAGCCTGCCTTGGTGTCCAGCAGCTTACAGGAGCCTGGCTTGGTGTCCAGCAGCTTATTGGAGCCTGACTTGGGGTTCAGCAGCTTACTGAAGCCTGGATTGGGGTCCAGCAGCTTACTGGAACCCATCTTGGTGTCCAGCAGCTTACATGAACCTTGATTGGTGTCCAGCATCTTACTGGAGCCTGCCTTGGTGTCCAGCAGCTTACTGGAGCCTGGCTTGATGTCTAGCAGCTTACTGGTGCCTGACTTGATGTCCAGCAGCTTACTGGAGCCCATTTTGGTGTCTCGCAACTTACAGGAGCCTATCTTGGTGTCCAGCAGCTTACTGGAGCCTGGCTTGATGTCCAGCAGCTTCCAAGAGCCTGGCTTGGTGTCCAGCAGCTTACTGGAGCCTGGCTTATTGTCTAGCAGTTTACTGGAGCCTGGCTCGGGGTTCAGCAGCTTACTGAAGCTTGGATTGGTGTCCATCAGCTTACTGGAGCGTGACTTGGGGTCCAGCAGCTTACTGGAGCCTGCCATTGTGTCTAGCAGCTTACTGGAGCCTGGCTTGATGTCCAGCAGCTTCCTAGAGTTTGACTTAGGGTCCAGCAGCTTACTGGAGCCTGCCTTTGTGTCTAGCAGCTTATTGGAGCCTGGCTTGATGTCCAGCAGCTTACAGGAGCCTGCCTTTGTGTCTGGCAGCTTACTGGAGCCTGGCTTGATATCCAGCAGCTTATTAGAGGGTGACTTGGGATCCAGCAGCTTACTGGAGCCTGCCTTTGTGTCTAGCAGCTTACTGGAGCCTGGCTTGATGTCCAGCAGGTTTCTATAGCCTGGCTTGGAGTCCAGCATCTTACTGGAGCTTGTATTGGTGTCCAGCAGCTTACTGGAGCTTGTATTGGTGTCCAGCAGCTCACTGGAGCCTGGCATGGGGTTCAGCAGCTTACTGGAGCCTGAATTGGGATCCAGTAGCTTGCTGGAGCTTGGCATGGGGGTTCAGGAGCTTACTGGAACCTGGCTTGGTGTCCAGCATCTTACTGGATCCTGTATTGGTGTCCAGCAGCTTACTGGAGCCTGGATTTGTGTCCAGCATCTTAATGGCGCCTGGATTAGGGTCCAGCAGCTTACTGGAGCTTGGGGTGATGTCCAGCAGCTTCCTAGAGCCTGGATTGGGGTCCAGCAGCTTACTGGAACCCATCTTGGTGTCCAGCAGCTTACTGGAACCTTGATTGGTGTCCAGCATCTTACTGGAGCCTGCCTTGGTGTCCAGCAGCTTACTGGAGCCTGGCTTGATGTTTAGCAGCTTCCTAGAGCCTGACTTGGGTCCAGCAGCTTACTGGAGCCTGGCTTGGTGTCCAGCAACTTACTGGAGCCTGGCTTAGTGTCCAGCAACTTACTGGAGCCTGGCTTGGTGTCCAGCAACTTATTGGAGCCTGGCTTAGTGTCCAGCAACTTACTGGAGCCTGGCTTAGTGTCCAGCAACTTACTGGAGCCTGGCTTGGTGTCCAGCAGCTTACTAGAGTCTGGCTTGGTGTTTGTTTTTTCTGAGGCTTGGCTTTGTGGTGGACAGCGTAGGTCATTAGAGGCCTGGGAGTACTGAGGCTGAAATCGTTATTCACTGCAGTGTCAGTCTCTGGCCTTGCCCTCTTTACCGTTCTGATGGTGTACACCCTTAACGACCAACCAGCAACACTCCTTGTCTACCTCTCCCTCCTCCTCACTGCTCCACCTTCCGTACTGCCCTTTCGTCCCAATCACCCTCCCTCCTTTCCCGTTCATTCTCTCTCTCTCTCTCTCTCTCTCTCTCTCCCTAGTGTCCTCCACTGTACCCTCCTCCACCTCGTATTCTTTCCTGTCTCATCTCTACCTTTTCTGTCTCCCCCTTCTCTCTCTCTCTCTCTCTCTTTCCTCCCTTTCTCCCGATGAGCCTTCCCCTTTACTTTACCCACCGCTGATATAGTTCTCGTGTGCTAGTCTCTTCCTCTTGTTCTCCCTTGTGATTACGTATACATCAAAACAGTTTATGTTTTTCACCTCATCTTTCTCTCATTCATCTGTCCATCCTGCTCTCTCTCTCTCTCTCTCTTTGTGAGATTTTCCCGTTTTTATTTTCTCTCTTCTTCCTGTCTTTTTCTTTCCTCTCCATCGGCAGCCTAGCCTTACCTCGTTCCCGTTTTTAGTCTCATTGGACATAAGGCTCTTGCCAACTGCTATCAGCTCCCTTTAGCTTCCTCTTGTACCGTCTGTCTCCCTTCCTTTTTTCTCCTTTCCCTCCACCTCTCCCTTTCTTCCATCTTTTCATTGTCGCTTCCTTCTCCTCCTCCTCTTCCTTCTCCTCCTCCTCCTCTTCCCCTTCCTCCTCCTCCTCCTCCCTCTCGCTCTCCTCTCAGTTTGCCTCGACTGTTGACACGGGAAATCTCAAGTAAACAAGGAGAAGGACATCAAAGTTTTTACTTCTTTTTCTTCTTAAACTAAACGGTGCTATTTGCCCCTGCTTGAGGAAGGGCGGGGCGGGAAAGGAAGGGAGGAGAGGGTGCGCTAAGGTGGAGGAGAAAGAAGGAGGGAGAAGCTCATACTTGTGAGATTACGCAGAAGTTGGGGAGGGAGAGGAGAGAAGACGCCTGTGAATTGGGGGCGGCTCAGAAATTGTTGGGGAAACTAGGGAGAAGAGGGGGGGGGGGAAGTGTTAGACTCAGGAAGCTCGAAAGTTGTTGAAAGGGAGAGGTAAGGAGAGTCTCGGAGGATACAGTAGGTGGATAGTGGAGAGGGAGGATGGGGATCTTGGCCGACGATGCTGGAGATAGAGGCTTGAGGGATTGCTTGCCCCTTGACTGGGCAGAGGATAGGGTTATTGTTGGTGTTCCTTATGAGTAAAGAAGTTGGCTGTGAGAGAGTACTGGTGCTGGTGGGAACAGACTATTGTAGAATCAGATGACGGTTCTGGTTTCGACAGCATTCGGAACATTTTGGGACACTGTTAGGGGTCGTATCTAACTCTCAGAGCTGATTTTGAAGTCCAGCAGGACAGCCGGGAATGCCTGCGGGTGGGACTGTCCTGTCCGCCTAGTGGTGAACAGATTAAATGGTACGATGCAGATGTCAACACGAACCTAAGGTGATTTTAGAGACAGACAAGGTTCTTGAGGTAATCCAGAACTGATATGACTTGGGAATGAACAGAATTCATGTTATATCTGTAACATTTCAGAGTAGATCTTGACAACGACTGACCTCGAGACTTACGATGACTTCGGGGACATTACATACAGTTTCTAACTTAAGGATTCTCTATGAACTTTGTACATTATCCATTTTAGAAGAGCATACCAACCCGAGGACAAGTGTGGATCACAATGACGTTCGCTCATACGAACATCCGTGCGCTCTTCCATCCTCCTTACTCCTCCTTTCTTTTAGCCCATCTTTTTTTTTCATCCGTCTTCCCTTTTGCCCTGTCTCTTTTCTCCTTCTTCCAATCATACACAACCAATTATCTTTGTTTTCCCCACATTTGCATCTACTTCATCAGCCTCTCCATTTTTCTCAAGTCTCTCCACACCACAATTAATGAGTGTGAAAAAGGTGTTCTTGGCTCCTTAGTAAAGACAATTCATAACCCTGAGCAGGACACACCTCCAGCCGTTCAACCGGAATCGTGTGAGAGAAAGCCAGGCCATCAGTTATTGCCGCAGCTTGCTACAGTGTTGTAGCCATAGGCTGCTGTTCCTCATCCTCAATCATGCTGGCATCTCTCCGTTGTACTTCCTTTTTCGACTTGAGTCTTTCCTTGCTTCTTTTCTCCCCATTCCTGTCTCTTCTTCCTCCTCTCTTGCTTTCCCCTTGCCTGTCTCACGTGCAGTACTTCCCACGGTCGATACCCCAGCAGGCGACACCACTGCCACACCAGATAGCAGACTCCACGCGCGTCCACATACCTCCCACCAGTAATACTCAAGAGCAGCGTAGTGCAGTTATGTCAATCTGGATTGGAGGAAGAGAGGCATAAATCTTATGATCCCATAAATTAGCGAAGGACAGTACCTACCGAGAGAGGAAATCGTTACATCGTACCCAGATTTCTGGGAAGCAGCTACAGAGTTCTTGCCCACCCCATTGATGCTGTGGCTTAGTAATATGATGTAAAAATATGGCCGGCGGACGGTGGTGGTATAAGTATTAAGTAGTAGTTCTTCGTTGCTCTACTAAACTAGAATATAAAAAGATTTATCTGTACTTGTGTGCTTCGAAACTCTACCACTTTTGCTTAGGTGCATTTTTGAGAGAAAAATTGTTTACTTCATTACTTTTCCTGTTTTACTTCTGAAGGTTTCTTAACTTGCCTGGAGGAACGGTATTCCCTTGTTAATATTTCTCAGTTTCATGAGAGGGAAAATGAGGTCATGATCCTCAGGGAAAATTAGAGTTGAATTTTAAGGATATTTATCATATCTAGTGTTGCCAGACTTTGGGTCTTAGCTAATCCAAGCCATCAGAGAATGTTTAGCGTTAACCGCATACTTTCTGTAAGTCTGAATTTGATATTGGTCGGGTGTCAAGTAATGTAGCCAGAGGTGTTGCACTCTTAGAATAATGTGTTAAATGGCTGTGAACGACAGCCTTGAAACGTACACATCTCCAATGATGTGCCAGAATAATGGATACTGTATGTGGGATAGTAATTGCCATGTGCTTCGTAGCTTAGAAGTTTTAAGAATCATTAACTTGGGTCACGTTTCCGGGAAAGGGATAAAAGTTTATGAATGAGAATCTTGAAAATGAATTACACGACCCACTACTGTTTATCTTTTAGCCAAATTTTCTGATACTCACCGAGTTGTATACTGAGTTTTAAGGGTATAGCATTAATTGCATTTTCTTAAAAGTGGATGTAGTCAGAATTATACAGTACATGTCAAACATGGTAGCCAAATAATTGTATTGTCCGAATTATAAAATGTATAGCAGAAGAGCGTGCTGTCAGGGAAATGTGGAAAACAAGCATGACAGAACTGACACACAAACATGAATAACCTCTATGGTAGCCTAAACTGGGGAATGGACTTCTGGAGCCAAGATCCAGGATTAGTGTTCAGAGATTCTATGAAATTTACATGTGAAGGAGTAGAGGCATGGGGTACCTTATTCCTTGTGTGGAGGCATGGGTAATGAGGTACCTCAGATACTGAGGGAACGTAAGATAGAGGAAGGAATGGCTTAGTAGTAGTAAAAGATGCCAAAAAGCATAGGAGCTTAGAAATGTACAGTGGCTAAGATGTAAAGATCGGAGCCAGTCACTTGGCATGGATACACCACACTACTTGCCTTCTACATCAAATCACTTCACTATACCACCAAAATGTACCTCCATACTATATACCCTTTAATCGATAGATTCCCAAACCACTTAAAGAGGACCTTACACCACATTACATGACCTTCACCACATCATGCCCAGTAGTATCACTTCTCAATAACTTTTGAGTATCAGCCTTGAGAGTCAGTTTATTCTTATTACAAAAGTTTGTAGAAATTCATACAGAATGAGAAAAGGCAGTCTGAGTTAGATCTCACAAGAACAGCAGAAAAGCAAGTAATTATAGGCTATTAATACTTATAAAAATCCTTTAGAAAATCATTAACTTAAGGATATCAGCGTCTGGCTTATTCCTGGGAAGTAGGCAAGGTTACTGTGTGAATGTACTAGGTTTGACTAAATCCCATTCTCCCATTGATATGGTGTGTCAGCTTTCAGTGTTAAAGAGTTGTGACCACTTTACACACCCATGTAACATTAGTATTTGAAGACTGATCTAGTTACCTCAGGTGGTACCTCTGATGACACAACAATTAAAGTTAGTATATATAACAGATCTCTCTTAATTTGCTTGCCAGTTTACAGCTGCCAGAAACAACATGAGGTATGGCTGCAAATGAAAGTGTAGGTTGATACTTCAGGAAAAGGATTATGCTTATCACTTAGGTTTTTCTTAACATTTAAACATTAGTGTAGTTTTTAGGTCCCCCTTCCCTCTCTGAATTAAAACCAGTGTTTTCAAAGGGAATTTCTCATGTTCTCCCACATATACAAAACAGACACATTAAGTTGCATTACAGTTTACGAGTATTTCATGTACAATAGTCTATAGTCATTGTACTCAACATTGGCACAGAAACCATCCCCTCACATAGCTAAGGTAGCTAATTGGTTTAGATGGCACAGAAACCATCCCCTCGCATAGCTAAGGTAGCTAATTGGTTTAGATACAGTGTTTGTGTCGCCATCCATTTATTCACACTAAGCATGTTTACAATTTATAATCAGTGTGAATAGATGGATTGCGACACAAACATTGTATATGAACCAATCATCTATCTTATCTATATGAGGGGCGTGGTTTCTATACCAGTGTTGAGTATGATGACTATAATATGATTTAGTTATGGAAACCAGTGACAGTAATGCAAGATTTCTATATTATGTAATTTTTTTCAACTTAAAAACCACAGTGCTTACCCTGCTATGCTTGGCATTTGGATGTTCTTTCCTGTGCCATATCCGTGAGGTTTTTTGTGAGAGCTTGTTGCTCTCAGTAGTGTAATTATCATCATTGCTGTTGCTACTACTGGTGCTGTTTTAAGGGATGCTGATTCCCTGGGTTTTTCATGCCCATAGAGTGTTCTTACATCTGACCTCCACAGATTTTGAGTGGAATCTATTCGGGTCTTATTCAACCAAGATTTTTCCTAACATATTTATGTATATGTGTGGTAGATGATTATTGGTTATCAATATTAGCATGAATATCTTATCTCTGTTTTTGTTACTGTTTATAAGTCGGTGGGTAGGATGGCATATCATTACTCTCTTGAGATATGTTAAATTTGAAATTTCTCAAATTCACCAATCTCATGTAACCACTACCAAGTATGCTAGCAGAGATGATAGCAGAGAACAAAATATATTTCCCAGCTTTTAGCACAGACCTTAGAATTTTTTCATCAGAAAACAAATACATATATATGTCATAGTATTCCATTCTTTCATATAGAAAAAATGGAGTGCATCATGACATATTTAAGTAATGTAAATATTGTATTCTTACAGTAATGAAAAATTACAGTCTCACACTCTGCTAGTGTATTGTTACAGCACCACTACTGTTTTTGATGTATTTTTTCTTTGTTAACACTATATGGTGCCCATTATACATGACACGTTACTATCATGTTTATTGTTTACTCTGCCTACAGTATCCCATTACTGTGTAAGGTGCCCACATTACAACAAATCTGTTGGGCACCGTAACCACCATGCATTTGGGCTACCTTATCCTTATTTACTAGGCCTGTAGTGCTCTGTACCCTTCTGTACATTTTTCCTACATGATACCATCACCACCATGCACTGTACCCTCTCCCTGGCCCGGTCGTAAGTCTGGAATTGTTCCAGGAGGTCCGGTACAAGCTGCACGATCCCAAGGCCCACTCCAAAGGCGGTACTCTTGAAAACACCATCAACGGGCGCGCAGATGAGGAGGCTCCCCCGCCCATCGCCAACTTGTTGCCCCACAAGGATATCAACAAGGTATTGTTCTCCCTCCCATTCCCACCCTGAACCTTGTTGTTGTGTCCTGTCAGCACCCCATTCCCTTTTTTTTTATAATGTTTGTTAAATCCCAACTAGTTTGCTGTCTGTTTTATATTCTCTTAATTATTCCATGGTGCTGGACCACAGTTCTATCGATACTGATCCATACCATAACCCAGTAGTGATTCCCATAATTACCCATCAGTGCCCACATCAGTCTTTGGTATTGGCTTTTAACAATTGCTCACCTTCATGCATTACTGACCCTTACCGCTCTCCATAGAGTACCCTCAGCCGGCTTATGTAATGGCCTTGCCCCTCTCCCATCAGTGGCTCTCCTTATACCCGAGTCACAAACCCCTAACCAACGCAGCAGTCAGTATGTGCTGTAACACATTCATTTCTCACCCATACTTCATTAGTACATCCTGCTGTGTATATACTCACAATAGTACCTGAACATGCCCAAATTATTATCATCCTTCTGGAACAGCTCTGAATTTTCCCTTTTCCTATTTCAGAACATACATTAGTCCCCATATTGGACATGATACTTGGTAGAGAACATTACGTATGAATACCACAGCTCTTTTGACATAATAGGAAGTATATGCAAACCAGATCTACAGTCGGTTAACTCACTGGCCTCCAAAGAATTAGATACATGTTTTCGACCTTTTGTCAAGAAAGATTCTAGTAACCTGAGATAGTTTGCCCAATTGGACAAAATAACTTTACTGATAATGATTTTAACCTCAGTTTTGTGTGGAACTTATATTTGACTGCTTTTGCTAACAATTTTTGAAATGTGGCCATACTGTCTCTGGAATTCGTCTGATTCATATTGTCTTTAGCTGAATCCAGATTACCTGACTATGTCAAGCTAAGTTGTTTACAAGAATTAAAAGAATAATTTCTGATGTGGTGATCTGATGATGTTTAAAAGCCCTTTCCGTTAAGAAAAAGGTTTTCATTTATTTGTACTGGGCCTTTTGTTGTCTTGTGGTTTTGTTTAACAGCCATCTGAAAGCTGTCATGCATGAAGTGGTCTTGGTGATGAGGTTGGTGTTGGTATTGTTCCAACATTAAATTTCTATGGTTACAAGCCTTCTTTACAGATGAAATCAAACCTCCCAAACTTTGGAAATCACTCAACACAGTTGTCCTCAGCAAGATTCTCAGTAGACGAATATCCCCTTCTTTAAGGAAGGAGGAACCAAGTTGAATTTGCTTTTGATATGCGAGAACTTGCATGTTTGAATGAGTTGTGGAATGTATACTTGATTATAGTTTCAACTGTTCCTTTCATAGTCCTGGCATTGTCTAGGTATTTCCTGCAAGTGTTATTTGGGAAAATTGACATGTGGTGCAATGGAGGTTGATTTCATGTCCATTTGGCCGTGCACTTTCATTGTACAACAGACATTCATATTAGCTGCTGTTATCCCTTTTTATGTCATAAAATTTGGTCAGAACACAAGAGACTAGTGTGATCGATAATTGCTGCAGAGCAACACAAAAGACCTGATGTAATGGCCAGAAAAATTTGTCAAAACAACACAAGGCACCATTTATCATAATAATACTTGATATCGCTGTTTATAGTTACAGAAGTCTTTGTCTTCATCATTGTTCATGATGTTCGAGAGTTCACCTGTTTATTGTGTTTACTTCACCATGGTTCTCATAGTGCTCAGCAGTTACTAACCCACCTTTTATTTTTTGATAATGCATGTTTACCCCATTTTAGTAATTTTTATCACTTTATGCTAGAACTAAAGGAAGGCAGATAATCAGATTTAATACATCCGCACAGTCCCCACTGTACACATGTAGCAGACACATTTTATCTATATCTTGGTTCCATTCAAGTCAGTTTCAAAATAAAGAAAAGCTGTTTGAAGAGAGGTTTTACAAATTTTGGAAATTATCATGAAACCCACATTATGCTTTCAACTTTGTGAATTCAAGAGCTTGATATGTTCTTTTCAAACATCTTACAATTGCATGGCTGATTTTTTGGCAGAGGTCATCTTGGTTGATAGATTAACTTGAAGCATTTTGTCTCAGCTGCTTGAGCATCAGAATCATTTTACCTGATCAGACTACAGGTATACTTTTTTCATTCCTTGTGATCTGCTGAGTCATGTTTCCCAATACTGTTTGATCCAGAGTTATGATTTGATCGCATGTTCCCGATAGAGTTAAGTCGATAAGAAAAATTATATTACTTAGATTTTATTAACTTTAGGCATGATTTTGCTACGGCATGAGAGTTGCCTCAGGTTCAAGATAGGTAATGTCCCAGCAGCTGTCTCCGTTAGCTTCAGTCACCAGATTTAGGGAATGGTTTAGGTCTAAGTGTAGCTAAGGTTACATAATGTTTCCACATTTTTATTGTTAATGGCTGTAAATAGTATTGAAGAACCAGATTATTTGTACCTCATTTAGCCCCATACTAGTGCCAATTTTGTTGAGAATGTTTATTTGAACCTTGCTTTTTTCATATAGTAAAAAGATTTTTGCTGCTTTCTATTTTCCTGGTTTAATCCGTGGGGAAGAACACACAAGTAGGCTCATCTAGTATGACAGACAATCACTATTTCCCTTTTGTTGTTTTACAGATCACATATGATTTCGCGCTGAGGCCACATGTATGTTGGACATATCTTTGGTCTACCATAGTCCTTAAGTGTAGTTTTAAGGAGTGGAAAGTGTAGCATCTATAGTCTTAAGACCAAGACCTAAGCACAACTGCATGCCAGACAGGGATTGAATGGTCAGAATGCTGGTTGTGATACTGCAGTGCACTTGAGAGGATTATTATTATTATTATTATTATTATTATTATTATTATTATTATTATTATTATTATTATTGATAATATTATTTTTATTGGTACTATAGTGATTGTTATTATTATTGTCATTATAATCATTAGTGGTAGTAGTTATTATTTTTATTATTATTATTATTATTATTATTATTATTACAATTATTATTATTATTATTATTATTATTATTATTATTATTATTATTAGTGCTACTATGCCTGTCAGTATTATTAATGCTGATATTTTTACTATTACACTAGTATTATTATTATGTTTATTAGAGTACAAATTTTAGATCATTATTGAGAATGGGAGTTCATGCACTTGTGTGGGAGTTTTGATAACTTCATGCACCAGAGTGGGATGCAAAATAATGTCATGCTTCAGTGTAAGAGTTATAGATGACATCATTCATCACAGTTTAAGTTTGAGATACTGTCTTGCACCACAGTGGGAGATTGAGATGACAAGACTCTACAGTAATATTTCAAAATGATGGCATACACCAGAGTGAGTTTTATATGCCCTCATGCATCAGTGAAATTGAATGCATTCAAGCACCAGACCTGGACCTTGAAATGTTGTTGAGATCAAAAGTAAGCCTGAGATGACAATATAAATCAGAATGGGTCTTTCAGAATTAGCATCATACCCTTGAGTAGGAGTGTTAGATGATCTTATAAAATAGGTTTAGAAATGAAGATATGTATCACAGTCGGAGTCTGATCATGTCACAGTAATACAGTGTACACAGTACAGTAAGTGAAGCTCCTAAGAGATGACAGAATGTTTAAGTTTTTACAAGAAAAGACAGCAAGTGGGGCTTGTTAGACACTGAATTAATGTATCTCATTTATTTTAACTTTAATCTCACATGAGGTATATTTGTGTAAGTGTATGGTAGGTAAGTTACAGAACAAGATATGAGTGACAGAGATCTTATTTATTGCAGCTAAAGCAATAACAAAGCTGATTAGGTTTACAAATATATTGTCTTTTATTTGAATAATATGCACAATCCATTATGAATCATTGATTATATCGATTCATAATTGGAAGTTATCATTTTTGCCAAGTTGTTCCAGCTTTAAGTATATTTTATCTTGAGTGAATTACAGTGGTGGCTTTTTTAGTATATAAGGATCATCAAAATGATATATTTTCTTGAGATTGTAGGATATAGTTTCCTGCATACTCTGAATCCTTGCTTACTTGGACCTCGGATACAGTAACAGGTATTCTTCAAAAGCTGGACAACATCAAGAATGTCTCCAACACCCAGTCAGAGCATGGTTATTGGGAAAAAACTGTGGATGCAATCTAGATTTTAAGGAATGAGTCAATATCTGGATATTAGAAGTTTTTCCTTCTTGTCCAGACTCCCCATACAGTTAATGCTGGCTACATGGATTGAGCCTTGCCCTGAAAAGTTTGAGGTAGTCATATGATGACTGGTAAGAAGCTAACTGGCTGCTTTATAAGTCCCAGTTTTTAAGATACTGACCTGAACTGTAGTGGCATTGATTCTGACTCAAGTCTTGAGTTCAAGCAGTATTTCTTGGTCTTCTAAGGAGTGATATTGATACTTTATATTTTAACCCCATATTGACAAAATATTGCCATGATGTCAAAGTACACAAAAACAGAAGCTCTGAATGATCGTAGTTGTCACAAGATTTAAAATCGTGGAAAAGTTCAAGAAGAAATTGCATATTGAGATATTAATGGAATATCAACAGTTTATGTCAAAAGAATGGGAAAGCAGAGCATGAGGATTTTAGCTGAAACTTTAAACCTTGCACCATTAAAAAAAGACTGAGATGCTGAGAGTAACCCATTAGGATAAATCCTTAAGGAGGAAGCATATGCACCTTATAATCATCATTACATATAGCCCCCACTAGTATCTGTTTAATAATTTTCAACAATTTTCTCTTAATACTGTTTTCAGGCCACAATGGATTTTTATTTCCTTCCAGAACGCCCCAAGCACCTGTTAGTCACACTGCACGGCTTGAATTCTAGGTTTATAATTGGCCAATGAGCCTGGCTCTGTCATATGTGTTAGATATGATTGGAAAAATACAATGATACTTAGGGACTGAAAGAGAAGGATCACATAGCTGGAAAATTATATTGAAATTTAGGAACAGAAGTAGAAGTGATATGTCATATACAAGAGTACCTTTCTTAGAGATTTAAAGGATGAGTTGGAATTTGAGGTCAGTTTATGTAACATCGGGATTTCTTGGAAGGGATCATTGATAAAGTGAGAATTTGAAATCAGGCTATAAACTGAAATGAAAGTTTTAAGTGAAGTTATACCAGCGTGGGAGTGTGGAACTAACGTCATGCATCAGGAAGGTTGTAATATCATTTTTCACTAGAAATGGAATTTGTAATGAGGTCATGTGGCGATGTGCCCCTAAGTCATTTTATTCATTACATGTATAGTTTTATTTCAGTACTCATCAGAGAGGGAGTTATGATTTATCATACTACAGAGAGATTGAAGTGATGCCATGCATCATAGTCATAGATTGCTACACTAGAGTGGAATCTAAAGTTGTTCTATGTACATCATGTGGAATTAAAAATGATATAATGTACAATAGTGAGAATGTTAAGTTTTATCATACACTGAGGCATAGTTATCTCAACCCAAACTCCAGTCACTCCCTGACTGGTATGCTGTAGGGCTAATTGGTCTTGCTAGAGACACACTGGCATGCTCAAGGGAAGGTTTACTCTAAATGATGTCCCCACAGTATTTTGTTTTACTACCAAACACCGCTATGCGCAACACTCACCAACTAAACCAACACCATGGGTTACAAAAGGTGCTGCTGTTTTGGTAATACTTATAAGACCACCCAGGAATTTTCAAGGATTCACAGCTCTCTACTTTATGCTATAAGCACATTCAGTAACTGATGTTCTAAGTGTAAGTTTACTCTTGAGTTTCATGAGAATCTTGGAGACATTTAGGTTCTAAAGAGGTAAGGAAGTTAATCAGCTTAGCCTAATGCCCCTCAATCAGTGTGACACTATTTTCTGCTTGATAATTTATGCAATCACTGATTTTAGATTCCATTTAGCACTGTTTCCCAAATTCTTGTGGATAATGTAATTTATATGAGATAAAGATAAGCATGTTTTTTTTCTAGGAATGTTGTATATTAAATTACTGAAAAGAAAGTCACCTGATCCAGGATTGATCTGGGTATGTTGCATTATGGCACCTCTCCTGAGAGACACACTCCACTCAGAACTTGGAAGTATTCACTTTAGTAGTATATTTACTTCCTTTCAGTATTAAGGACAGCAAAGCAGTGAAGCTACAGAAAGATTACTGCAGTCAAAATGAAATATAAAAGACAGGGCAATTTGTATTTTTCAGAAAAGACATGATGCATTGCAGTTTTAAATCTTCCCATGATAGGAATATTAGTGGAAAAGACCAAAAGAAATTAACGCCGCTGAGGCCCATGTACTCTCAGAAAGGCAGAGGTGGGGTTATTTTAGTGTGTCTGTGTTTTGTTTTTGTAAATTTAGAGTAGAGTAGAGGTTACTGAAGTATGAGGCAGGGGTAACTTATTTTATTTGTACATGGGGTTCGGTGGTTAGTTTGGGAGGTACAGGTCTAGTGCTGTGCTGTTGAGGTGAGTGCTGAGAATGTTGAGATGAGACTGTATTAGGAGGATCTTTGTTCATTGTATTCAGGTGTTTAGTGACTCTGGTTGCTAGGCAGCCAATGACTGTTGTGAGTGCACTATTGTGTGATTTTCAGACCAGTTATATTTGCTTTCATACTTGATTGCCATTTGCTGCATTAGCGAGGTAGTGCCAGGAACAGACAAAGAGATGCCTCATCTTCTTACATTCATTCTCAAGATATCATGTGCAATGGACCAAAGCCACTGCTCCCTGTCCTCATCCAGGCCCCACAGACCTTTCCATGGTTTACCCCTGCATGCTTCACATGCCTTGGTTCAGTCCATTGACAACACATCAACCCCAGTGTACCACACCGTTTTCCAGTTGACTCTATCCCATACATGCTGTTCATCCTCCTGCATGTTCAGGCCTCAATTGCTCAAAATCCTTTTCACTCCATCCTTCCATCTCCAGTGTGGTCTCCCAGTTCTCTTTATTCCCTTCACTTCTGACACATATGTAGTCTTTGTCAACTTTTTCTCACTCAATCTCTCCATATGTCCAAAGTGTTTCAGCACACCCTCTTCTATTTTCTCTTCTACACTTCTTTTATAACCACACACATCTCTTACCCTTTCCTTACTTACTCGATCAAACAACCTCACACTACATATTGATCTCAAACATTTCATTTCCAACGCCTCCACCCTTGTCTGTACAACCCTATCTACAGCCCTTGCTTTGCAACCATATGATGTTGTTGGAACTACTATTCCTTCAAACATTGACGTCATGTCAGCATATATATACATATATATTCTTTTTTCCAATCATATTCGCCATTTCTTGCGTGAGCAAGGTAGCGTTAAGAACAGAGGACTGAGCCTTAGAGGGAAAATCCTCACTTGACCCCCTTCTTTGTTCCTTCCTTTGGAAAAGCAAAAACAGGAGGGGAGGATTTCCAGCCCCCCACTCCCTCCCTTTTAGTTGCCTTTTATGACACTCAGGGAATATGTGGGAAGTAGTCTCTTTCCCCTATCCTGAGGGATATATATATATATATATATATTATCCCTGGAGATAGGGGAGAAAGAATACTTCCCACGTATTCCCTGCGTGTCGT
>JAYMFT010379931.1:0-20669 GCA_038088735.1 Panulirus argus | reverse complement strand
GAATCAGCCACCAGTGCTGTATCATCGGCGAACAACAACTGACTCACTTCCCAGGCCCTCTCATCCCCAACAGACTGGTCATGTTTGACGATAATTTTCTTTGAATTTGATACTGATGCGATGTGTACATTTCACTGTTCCATTAAACAATCGGCATTGAAAGGGAGAAAGTAAACAGTCCAGAAAGCGTTTTCTATAGGTGTACAATGTTTAGAAATTTATAACGAACCATTCGTTTGTCTACTTGTTGTGAGACCTACTCCATGTAAGCCCAAAAACCGTACTGCTGTCATCAGAGCGCAGTTTCTGAACGCGTTTTCGATAAAATGATTTAAAGATACATACACCTGTGGTAACCGTGGAAATCTAAGGGATTTAAAATGCATGTTTACAATTCTGCTCACGAGAAAGCTGAAATCTGCTGAAACTGATTTTATCTAGATATTTTCGAAAATGCTTATTAATGTAACTTGTATGTAGTAAACATTCCATGTAGCAGATTTATGGAAAAGAAATACACGCAATAAGTACGAGGGTTTGAGCGTACTGGCAACGTTATACAGGTGTAACTGGCCGCACCACGCGCCCAGACTTCAGTGTATCTTCAGCGTTGAGGAAGGGTGTACGTCGTGTCCGCTCCAGCCATGTGAACTCCTGCCCAGAACTTCATCGCTTATACTTTGTTTTTCTGTTTCGATGCGTAGGAGATCATAGTTTTATTCAAGGCAAAACAAAACGAACCAGAAACTTTTAACAACCTGATACAAAACTTTCATTCAGTTCAGTTTTTCACGATATGCCTCGAGCTGCAACATAGGTAAGTTTTTTTTTTTTTGTCATTAAAGTGCTCGTTTTGCTTGAAATATTGATATATGTTTTGATTTTTCTCCGTGAGCGGTCATGCGTCTTATGATTAGACGACTGCTATGATTGTCAGTCTCGATAAAAGTAAAGGAGATAAACATTATTATAAGAATTACAGGGGAATTAAGCTCTCTATAATTGGCAAGGTATATGGTACGATTTCTGTTGATTTTGATTAAAGAATTATTGAATCTTGTAGGTTAAGGAAAAGGTTAAAAGTAATGTTTGTACTTTATATGTAGATTTGTATTAGAAATTCTTGCTTAAGGACCTTTAGAAGTTGGTAACTAAAAGTCCAGCGTACTAAAGAAGAAGGTAAATGTTTTGACCGGATTTTAGAGGAAAAGAGAAGAGAGTTTGGTAGCATTTAAGAACATAGAAAAGGTATGTGGTGATATTAAAAGGAATAGAGGAATTTCTAGGTATTGTGTGCATTGAAAATTTAGATGGTAAGGGATGAGTTAGTGCTTGTGTGAGAGTTAAATGTGGTAAAAGTGTGTTTCACGGCAGCATAACATCGTACATGTTAATGTTTTATGGATTCGGCCGGATATATTAAAGGGGGGGGGATGGTAATGTACTGCAGATCCATGCTGGACTTGAAGAAAAACTATGCCACATTCATATGCTGAATCAAGGGGAAAAAATAGAATGAGACCGTTTTGATGATGTGTGTAGGAAGATGTTGAAGGAAACGGCGTATTTTTTTTCTTTTAAATAAATGAGAGGTACAGTGCAATATAAGTGTGACTGGATAAAAATTGATTGTAAATGATTCTAGGCATTTGGGAATGACTGTAATTTAGGATGACATTGGGAAACGTAAAGTTAGGGTACAGTCATGCATGGAAAAAAAATGGAATGGCACTGATAGCTGCAGTGAATGGAAGGAATGAGAGTATGTTTTCCCCAGCTTGATGTGTTAATTTCAGATACATCAGAGATTAGAGCGAGAGAGATGGATAAGATAATTCTTAGCTGGATTCAGGAGAGGAGATAAAGATTAAATAAGCAAGAAAGATATATCTGTAGGAATTGCTTAAAATACTCTTAGCCGAAAGCCTGAAAAGATGAGACCATATTGACTACGTGGTAGATGATCAGTTGGCGAAGATGAACGGTAGTATGGCAGAGGGTAAGAGGCCACAGGGGCCCAGGAAGGTAGACAGATGCAGTGAATTAAGTAGGATCAGATGCATATTTCAGGTAACGAAGCTAGAGGAATCAACCTTAAACGTGTGCTGTGGAGGCGTCTTGTGTGTTTGTGTGTGTGTGTGTGAGGATGGAGGTGTACTTGAGCACAGTTACACTGGATTCTTTATAGAGTATGAGGTGAAGATTAAAAAAGCTCTGCTGATAGCTGTGTGGAAAACCATGTTCACTGTAGCTTACTGGACTTAAATATGAGGACTCATGTGTGTGTACTTGATCCACCTCAGGTGAATTGGAACGAAGATAGAGGTAATAGATAGTTATGGTCAGAGTTATGAGATAGCACACCTTCAGAGATCCCTCACTAGAAAGTCCCCCCTGGTGCAGCTGTTGCTGCTCCCACGCTGAACCAGAACTTGCTTAGGCTTGACGTGAGAGGATTGGTAGCGTACGATCCTTCAGGGGAGTGTGCCAGGAGCCTCGTCTTGTGTCCTTTGACACGTTGCCCAGACTCGCATGGCCGGCCTGTTTTCTCAGTCCTGTGAGGAAGCCTCAACTCTGGGGAATGACAGAACGATGAAGCCAAACTCTTTTGTCCGTTTGTATTCCATATACTACTTATTGTTCTCCAGCAGGGTGATCCATATAGTGTCCTCCGCACGTTCCCCTCCACACACCACCCCAAGTACTCTCCCATGGTAACTCCATGTTACCTCCCAGTGTCCCTACATCTGACCCTGGGCGTCCTCCCACCTCACACTGTCCCTGGCTCCCCTTTAATCACGAGACTACGACCCTTGGGTGTGAGGGCCTTGCCCTTTTGTAACGACCGCTAAGAGTCATGTCAAAGGCCAGACCATCACATCCAAGGGTTGTACCGTAACGGATTAAGAGAATCGCAGTTCTTCGGGTCACCGCTGTTCTTAAAGTAGCTTGAACCTTCAGGTGTTGCGATACTCACGCCCCGGTAATCGTTCGTATATCCTGGATTAGAATGCTTCTCCGTTACTGAAGTTTTTTTTTTTCTAATTCGAAGTTACACTTTCGTACAGCAGTATACGGCCTGACCAGCTGTAAGATAAGCGACCTTGCTATTATTTTTTTTTTATCCATTTTGATTTTTTATTGCTCTCCTCAACAATCCTCTGCTATACCCCGTACATCTCCTGGCACCTCTTTCAGAAACGTACTAAGAACCTAAGCAATCACCTCTAGCTTTCCCTTCTCCCGCTCTGCTCTCACCACACCCACACTGTAAGACGCAACATTCAGATTTTTTTCTGTGAGAACAGAAGAACCAAGGAGGTGTTGCATCTGCACGGTTTGTCCGTCGGTTCTTAAATCATACTTTCATCAGGTCTGATGACTCAGGTACACACGTAACATATGTACTCTTCAAATTGAATGTACTTTTAGAAGTATTCATCAACTTCATATGTACTCGCGCTAAGTAATATAATGATATGAACCTAAGTCATATTCTTCACCTACACATGCACTCTGTACATATTCTTCATCTACATATCTCTTCTTATACATATTCTTCACCTTCATATGTTCACTTGAACAACATCTATTCTTGTACATATTCTTCTCCTCCATATGTTCTCCTGAACAGCATTTATCCTTGACAGATATTGCACAAGCTGACTTGTTTACTGCCAGCCTCAGTTGTCTCCCTCGCCGTCTCCGCTAAAACTGGCTCCTTTACATATTTCACCTCCCTTTATGTTCACATTAAGGAAATCACACGCGATTTTTATCACCCTCTTATTTTCCATCACCCAGGAGGCTTTCCTGGAGACCTCCTTAGCAGGAATGTGTCTTGAGCATGACGGTTCGATTCCATCCTTGAGCACGATTTGGTAGAAAAACATCCACAAACGTTTACGTCGTCGTCAGGCCCAGGCACCAGCAGGAGTGGTAGCCAGACTTACGTTTGGCTTCCACCACCGAAAGAGTAAACAGTTGCCGGGATAGAGGCCCCGTCGGCTGATCCACTTTAACATTCAGGTGGTAGGCCCGGCCACAGCTGGTGTAGGCCACGGGTGCTGGGGATGTTTAAGTACCTCGTGTGTCCCGGAGAAAAATCACCTCAATAGATATTTCAATACCAGTAGCAGGAAACTAATTGCTCTGCCTAATAATGATAATTTTGAACACCTCTAGTGTTAAAGATGATAATCAACAGGTAACACATTGTATTCTTGCATCCCATGGCCATTAATTGCTGTGATTATTACTGATAGAGAGTGAAAACTCTAGCAGTAAAGTTCAAATAAAATTCGTAAAGGAAAAGAAGTGAACACCGAGTAAGAATAATAAAATCCGAACCTGAATGACATTAAAGAAGACCGTCTTTAACTGCAGGGTTGAGGGTCGTCTGTTGGCTTCCTGGCCTCTTTGTTGCCTCTTGGCCAAGATGTGTCTGTTGGCTTACACGGGTGAAGTGTGTCTGTTGGCCTCCCAGGTGAGGCGTCTGTTGGCTTACACAGGTTGGGCGAGTCTGTTGGCTTCGTCTGTGGCGCCGATCTCGACGCACTAATTGGTCCACACGGCTGTAATTTGGTCTAAACGGGTGTTAAAAAGGGATTTCCCTAAGATCCTTTGAACCTTGGAAGTCATATCAACTTCTCCTTTGAGCCGTTTGGATGTTGTGGGCCAACAACATATTTAATCCAATATTCCTTTTTTTACTTTAATTTTTTTTTTTATGATTATGTTTAACCCCTTTGAGCGTGACGCTACGATCCTTGAGCTCAAATGACGGTACTACCCTTGCGTATGATGGCTTACCCTTTGTGGGTCAAACCAAAAGCCGCCATTCTAAAACGATCGCTGGCTTACGTGATAATTCAGTCGTCACGTAACGTCACATTCATTCGGCATGGCCGCCTCATCATCATCATCATCATGGAAATCGCTCCATCCTATCCCTTTTGCTGATTATAGCGCAGTCTTGGAGTTGTGGGAGTCCCTGGAAAATGAATTGTTCATATATGTATATTTGAGTGTATGTATACAGTGTATGTTTTAGTATTAGACTGTAACTGGAACCCAGGAAGTCGCAGGAAGATGATACAGCGATCCTGTTCCCAGGGGTCGAGATGTGATTGTTACGGACCAGATTAGCCCAGCCCAATCCCCTTGTCATGGTTCCCAACGCCCTACTCCAGCCGCGGAAACCTCTTAGATGAACCCCCAATCCTCCAATCATGGTTCCCAAAGTCCTACTCCTGCCACAATGACCTCCCAGAGGATCCACCCCTAGACCATTGCAGTGTTCCTCGAATCCTCCCCCACGGGGGACGAGAAGACACTTCATAGGGAAGGCCAAAAATGTCGTCTTTCTTCCGTTGGAACATTCACATAAACCACAATGGGTCATGAGCTTATGTCTCGTAAGTGTCATCTATCCGAATATTTTAGCGAGTACCATTTTGTGGATGGCGTTCGTTTATGTTTTCTTCCGGAAGATCGGAATCGTCGGAAATTATGCCTACCTGTGGGCGGGGATGTTCATACCATACGGAATAATCATATGGGATAGAAAATGAAGTATGTATTATTTGATTTTAGAGCGGATGCCTCATGGAGATTACTTTGTGTTTACCTTCTCCTGTGAAGATCCGAATGTCTGGGACGGAGAGATAATTGCGTACGGCCGTTCATACAAACTGTTATAACTGAAAAGAAACGCTTTATCAGACGTGTGTAGAATGACACTGTCTCTCTCATACAAAAGCCTGACTGTAATGGCATCTTTGATTTGTAGTCGTATAGAACTGGATGAGACAGACTATTGCACGTAACACACTTAACTAACAAACCTCATCGTATCGACTTCGTTGTATTTTAGTTTTGAAAATGATTTTCTTCGATATAGTTATGGTAATCCTACTCTTCACTGTCTGGGAATTCTCATGATCAGGTTACGTAATAAAATGCCATTTTGATATTCCGCTGTCTGGCCATTACTTTCATTATATGCATCTTCATTACAATCGTGTTATATTTTAGCTGAAATTTGTACTAAACTTTTCATAATTCCCCAAACTGTAGTATGTCTACTTTTCAGTACAGCTAAACCATTTTGTTGCATTTATGTCTCTTTATAATTGACTTACAACATTCCAGTTTCATTACAACTGACACCCAACTCACAGTCACACCCATAGCCACATTATACAAAAAGCTTCGAGTGTACCCAGTCATCACTCGAGTCAAAATTCATTTTCCTGAACCATGTACACTCATATCCTTGACGTCACGTGACCAAGTATGCGCACAGATATAGTAATACAACTGTTGTATGCTGTATTTTTTGTATCTATTACCTATTTTCACAAGTACAAGTGTAACATTGTTGTGTTGTATGCTGTATTTGATGGTAATTTATACATGCACTATGAATGTTTCAGGTGACGTTATTATCTGAATTTTGTATGTGTTGTAGGTTGTTAGTTGTATTCATATTTGATGTATTTTCATGTAAATTTCATTGTTTGTTGGATGGTGTTTTTGTTGCATGAGCGATTTACAAATACTCTGTATTTGTTGGATGCTGGTATGCTGCATTGTCTTATGTTGTATTGTTGTATGTTGTGTGTATATTGTATTCTCTCTTGAGGCTGATATAATAGGTTGTAAATTTACGTTTTATTTTCCTTTAGGCTGTATTTAAAGTATCTTTGACATTTCTCCTCAGTTTATTCTAAGTCTGATGACGCCCTAATTAAAGTGATAGATTTTTACCTTAGAAAGAATCGATTTCTTTAATTCTCAGCTGTAATTGATACTTCTGGTTTCCCTCAATATACAATATTGGTGAAAATCATTCAGCCAGTAGTTGATGGGACGCTAAATTGAATCCGTTTATGGGAAGTATGTTAGAGGAGTTTTAACAGTCGGAAATACAAACCGAAATGAAAATTTAAAAGTTGAAAGAAATTTTTGCAACATGTAATTGCGCAAAGACGGCTTAATGCTATTTATATTGCAACGAGGAGTAGTAATTCCTGGAAATTCATGCACCTGGCGAGGATACAGCGCAGGACACCTACCCTGTTTATAGGAGGCTACACATTTGTTACCGCTAATGACCGAACCAAAAGGTTTTCTCAGTTAAATAAGGAGCTCGTACTAGCATTTGGCTTCAGTAACGACGTTGGGCTGTGACTGCAGTATTTAGAAAATCGATGAACTTGCGAATTCTGTAAAGACCTAATTCGCCAAAAGGTAGCGCATGAGACGCAACGTTACAAATGCGGCCATCTTGAGTCTCACCAGAGGCTACTGCAGCCTTGTGTATTACACACTTTGTTCATTCAAAATAGGCTACCTAGCGGCCTTAAAGTGTAATGAAGGTTCCTCATGATTGAAGGCAAGATTCAAGGGTACAAGGGCCTGGCCTTAAAGACACGATTCAAGGGTACCAGAGTCTGGCCTTGAAGGCGAGATTCAAGGGTACGAGAGCCTTGCCTTGAAGGCAAGATCCAAGGGTACCAGAGTCTGGTCTTGGAGGCAAGATTCAAGGGTACGAGAGCCTTGCCTTGAAGGCAAGATTCAAGGATGCCAGAGCCTGGCCATAAAGGCCAACAAAGGTCACTTTTGCGACACAGACTTCCTACAGCTTCATTGTACCCATTCATCTCGGAAGTGACCACACTTTTGAATTTTTTTCAACAGTCGGCTTTGAAAGCCAACAAAGGCCATTTTCACATAAAACTTCTTTATAAAAGCGATTTCTTCCCGTCCAGCGCTGGGTAATGCGGCTGGGGAAGACCTAGGGGAAACCTAATCAGGAACTGGGGAAGAATTGTGGAGGACCTGGAGAAGACCTGGAGAGGTCTTAGGGAAAGACCAGAAGAAGATCTACGCAGAACCAAAGGAAGACACGAGAACGAACTGTAGAGGATATGTTGGAGGACCTGGTGAAGACCACGGGAAGATCTGGGAAAGACCTGTGTAGAACCTGGGAAGACCCGAGGAAGACCGGGGAAGGGCCTTAGGAAGATCGGTGGAATAAGTCTTGGAGATCCTGGAAAAGACGTGGGAGGACTTGACGAAGACCCGGAGTGGACTTAGAGAAGACTTGGTGAGGATTTGGGAAAGACTTGAGGCGGAACTGTGGAAGACCTGATGAGGAACTGGAGAATGTCTAGAGAGAGCGTGAAAAAGCACTGGTGGCCCCAGATTTATGATGCAGTTACGGTAGAATCAGGGCACGTTGGGTTTGAAGGCTGTTTTGAGACCGCAAAAAGCTGCAATGTTTTCCCGGGTAACTCTGGACACTGTTTTAGGCATATATATATATATATATATATATATATATATGCGTGATTTAGATTACATGATGCATATATTGCATTTTGCATATGTTGTATGCTGTATTTCCTATACGTTGTATGCTGCTTATCCTATACATTGTTTATTATGCATGTTGTGTATAATGCGTGTTGTGTTGTATGTTGCATGTGTTTGGCCCTATATAACTTTTATGCTCGCCCTGCTTTTGATTCTTTTTTTTTTTTTCTATTTCTGACCTATAAAACTGTTATTGGAAGCAAAATCCAAGACGAAAATACCGGGTTGAAATGAACGACACCGTTTAGCCTGGGGGGAGAGAGAATTACCTGGTAATGTATATGCCAGTTAATACGGGCTCTCGGTAATTGGACTGCTGACCAATGGGAAGGGTTAGGCGACTGCTGGCTGTACTGGTAAGGTTGTGGACTGCTTACTGGCTTTGCCGTTGGTTGTGTACTGGTGGTGTTGCGGAGGGAGTGTAGGGAAGATCCTGGCTAAGGTTCACCTGCCTTACAACAGAGAGAGAGAGAGAGAGAGAGAGAGAGAGAGAGAGAGAGAGAGAGAGAGAGAGAGAAGGAAGGATTTATTTGGAGTGTTTGCTTAGAGGAGCCACGACGCAGAGTGAACAGCAGATGGACTTGTTCCCTCTCTACCCAGAAGGCTCTGTATACGTATACTTGACTAGTCACACAGGGAAGACCCTCTGAGTGCTCTTAAGACTCCGGCCTGATGGGTATAATTCCGTGATGGGTGAAGTTGATTTAGGGGAAATACACAGCTCTGGCTGGGACACCCTCAGCCTGCTGGGGTCGAAGTCATGACCACATGTGGATGGATGACTCTAGCGCAAATGATGACTATCTATACAAGTACTGATCCCTGGATCCTGCCGGGGACATGTACCAAACACACACACACACACACACACAGAGTACACGTGGTGTAGTGGTTAACGTTGCTGGCCATAATTTTCTCGCTGGCCTGTCCGGGTTTGAAATCGAGGGTCCGGCAGGAATAGTTACCTGGTAGGCTAGTTGTGTGTGTGTGTGTGTGTGTGTGTTACACATTACACTCTACGGCATGTAATTCCCACGACTCCTTATTCGTAAATCCACATTTTCCTGTGGTGAGCGCTGCGCGCTCGCCCCTCGTACTGGCAAAATCTCGCCAAAGGTAAAGACAATTCAAGAGATGGGGCTGTGAGTGTAGAGGTCCCTCCCCGTGCTGTACAGACTGGGAACTTCACACTGACACTGCCCACCAGACCTCCCATGCCTTACGAATTCCCCTTTAGATATCTTTCGTAATGAGAAATAATATCTTGAAGTATCTCTCTCTCTTTCTCTCTCTCTATCACTCCCCCTCGTGGCAGAACCCAAGTACTGCATCATAAAATATTAATGATCCACTTAGAAGAGAGCGACCAAAGCATATTGATAACTGATACAGCCGAGGGACAGGACTAGGCCCCCCGGGGTACCATCTCCCGGAACCTGCTGAGAATTTCACGTTGGGGAAAAAGAAAATTGTGGCGAGAGTGATGCATATCGCAGGATTTCCTCAATACGAATAGCAGGATTTGTGGAGCGAGGTCCCGTGGGGACGCCTGCGGAGCCAGGACCTAATATCCATTCATCTGGCGAGATGGTCTACCGGCAGCCCAAGCGACCGTGTTTCTAATTCTATGGGGGAAAAAAAAAAAAGGTTTTCCCTCCACAAGCCATCTGACTATATGTCGTTTTTGAAGTTGGCAAAGCAAATATAGAAACTTTATATTAAGTGGTTTGGTAGGTATAAAGGCAAGTAGAGGGAGAAATAGAGAGAGATTGTTTACGAAGGTTAGTGAGAATCGATTTCTCAATAGTTCTCCCTCTCCATCATTTGCGGCCCATTAGAAAGGATATTCCCCTTATGGTTTATGTTCGTAATCGGATCTTTTTAAGGATAAGGTCACACAGACTTAGCCATCTTGCCTAAGGGTCCTACCCTCAATCTCAAGGGTCATACCTTAGTACTCAATGATCGTACCGTCATCCTTAAGGAGTTAATCATGTGAAATGATATGTGAGTGTGTGTGTGTGTGTGTGGGCGGGGGGGGGGGGGGGGAGCACACTAGACGCACTGGAACACAGCGCCTTAAGTTGTGATCATTTCAGATTGTGTCCACTTTTGGCATCAAGCGAATGAGTCAAGCTGCTCTATATAAAGACCGTAATTTAGTATAATTAACCAACTCCGTGATTATCTGGTGTTATAATCACCTGGCCGCTGGGAGTCTCTGACAAAAGTCTCCGCAAACTTTGATCTTTCTTTTGTGCTGCTGCACACAGGATGAGCGTGGGAGAGCTTTACGATACATCGGCGCCCGTTAGCGGTAAAACTGGATTGATCCGGCGTGGAGAGGCGGGCTGGACGAAGGAAAACACTTCAATACCCAGCAAATCCTAGCTTTCAGAGACATTTTTGGACACAGATACTTCTGTTATTGTTCTCAAAAAAGAGGAGAGAGAGAGAGAGAGAGAGAGTTGATTACTTTTGTAATGGAAGATTTAACGGTGATCAGAAACTGTATACATGTGAATAACACGTGATTGAGGAACCATATGGTGTGTACGTCTGACGTCATTCGGGTGTATGTAGGTCTCTCGTAGTGGAACCAATCGCCTCGGGATGTGAGGAAAGCTTCGTTCTGGTAGCAGCGGTCCGGGGGAAGAAGGACAACCCGACCAACTGGGAAGTTCGGACGGTAACTAAAGTCATCAGGAACTTAACCGACCGAAGTTGGTGCTGGAAATACCAGGCTGGTCCAAGGGCGCTCGAGCGACGTGGGTTGTGGCTCCTGGCCAGGCAGGTCGAAGGTGCTATAGTGGTGTAAGCTACTGCTTATGACCAGGCTGTTCCAGAGGGTCTCAGGACTGTATGCTGTTGCCCCTGACCAGGTTTACTGATTCCCGAAGGAAACGTATTGTGGGGCATATATATATATATATATATATATATATATATATATATATATATATAAGGGGAAAATTTCCGAGGAAAATGTCTGATGAGGTGTGGCGGGAAACTTGTTTTTGTAGGCATTCGAGGGAAAACGACCAAAGGGGTCCTTTCTAGAGGAAACATCTGAGGGAAGAATGTTTCTGGGGGAAAAGTGTCATGGGTAAGATACTTGGATGTATTAGCCAGTCGTCGATGATCTGGTACACTGACCTAAAGTTGATGTAGTTATACAAACGCAGTCAGTGAAATGGAGATGTGCATTGAATTTATTTTTCCTTTGTTTTACAATTTAGAAAATTATATTGTATGAAAAGTTTATGCCGCTTTGAGTAGGAAAAAAAAAGACATTTATTTGATGGTATGTAAAAGACATATCATACGAGATGACAGGAAAATAAAGGTGTTGGGTAATAGAGTTTCACGATGTTGATTAGTTTGATTCTCTAGCAATAAGGTCAATGGATGAAAATATCATTAATATTGCAGTGCAAACTGGAGTTTTACCTCAAAGATCTTCACGTACCAACTGCTTGAGTACGACAGCACCATCCTTAAGCTTACACGTTAGGTGAACTGATGTACACTTTCCTTGATATTTCGAATATTAAGACCAATATAATCCGTAGGGAAGGTACTGACACTTGTTGGTTGGTGAGAGGTGTTTCATTATGGTGTCTATACAGTACTAGGCGTGTGTGGAGGAACATATCCTGATTGCTCTTGGTATCTGGCTGGGGCGAGGAAGCAAGAAGGAAAACTTTGTCTCTACTCGAGTAGATTATTTTGGGGGTGACTTTTATTCAGTTACTTTTGATTTTGACCGCTTTTACATGTACTCATTGAAATTTCGATTACTTGTACTCAGCTAACTATCCAAACTTTAATTTTTTTCTTTACTTTCATTGATCTATTTGTATTTTTGATCATCTTTTCTTTTTCACCCAAGTACATTTTCGGGGAACATTTAAACGGACTTGGTTACTTTTCATTCGTTACCTGTTGGTTGGAGGGAAGGTGTTTGTCATGTTGACGAAGTCAATTCCATTTCCCTCCCAGCAGCAAGTAATGAGACGCCCGGAAGAAAAAAGGCATCTTCTAATTTCTCCGAATATTTACTTAAGTAAAAGTAAGAGTATTGGAAGTCACAGGTACGTGAGTAAAAGTAGTAAGAGTAAGAAATACTTGAGTAAATGTTAACCCCGATATAATCTACTCCAGTAGAGTTCCTTACCACCGCTTGGTATCCGGTGAGGCAAGATCAGTAGGCGTAGCAGCTCAGTATCAAGAATTGGGTCAGAGTGAGTTGTCTGAAAGCTTCAGCGATGGAGCTTGCATATATTTTAACTGCTCGGCACAAACTATTTCATTCAAAATTATGTGATAAATATCTAATTCTTGACATTTTGATTAATTTCAGTCACAGATTACAAGTTCTAATTCATGAAGTAAACTTACTAATGAGAATTTCACAAACCGTGTTGTGAAATACTGGATATCAGTGCACATGACGTACACTCATCCTCCCTGTATTTGGTTACATGTCGACGAAGACAATTATTTTAGTGACCCAGATTCTCTACATTTTTTTGCTCTATATCCTCTCTTTCTCAATATGCATTTTTCTTTGTGTTTCTGATGGACCGGAGCATTTTACTTGCTTCCTTTAACCCAGTGAGTATGGCAGTATGATCCTTGTGTTTGATGGCGTGAGCGTTGACGTGACTCAAGCTAGACTAGAAGATCGAGTCACAGTTCATGCCTTTATTGCCCCTCGTTTGATGTGGTTAAAGATGGCGAATAAGACGCTCTGGTCCGCCACATTGCTCACATATCCTGTGTGTGGTAATCTCCAGCACCACATACGAGGCTAGATTGTGTCTGTGTTTCTGTTACACAGTAATGTGAAGTATTCTTATCTTTCTCATGAAGACGCACCAGAAAGAACCGACCTCATATTAAGTTTTCTAAAAACACCTTTTCCCAGAATTATGATTCGCTTTATTTAAAATCAAATTTCCTTTTTCTCCAGACGTCGCTTCGCTTCTGGCTGAGGACGAGTTCTTCGTGGTCTTCCCCAGGAGGTAAGTCATCACCTACGTTGCTATGAGGAATCCTCGTGTTCCTGGCTAAACCTCGCATCCCCTCTTTAGCACTGGTGTGCAAATGTAGTTAAGGTGGCACAGATGAACGTACAGATCTGGGTCAGACAGAGCTGTCTGAAAGAGTTTGTGTGGTGGAGCTGAAATATTTCTAACTGCTCGACAACTAAATGTTTCATTATAACTTATGTCATAAATATCCATTGATTTGCATACTTGACAGATTAATTCGTTTGTTGCAAAAGTTTTGATTCATGAATTAAGTTCACCTCCCAGAGCTTTATAGAATGCAGTTTGGATTACTGCATATTGCTACACATGAAGCAACTTGTTTTGCCCTGGAAAATGAATCTATTTGAACAAAGGCAGTTGTTACAGTGATCCAAATGGCTGATAATCTTACCTGTCTGCCCTTTTCCTTGTGGATCAGGACATCCTGTTCCCCACCTTGAATCCATTTGATTACGGGGTTCCAATTCTTGGATGTGATAGCTTGATCTTTGAGTCGACCCTTAAGATTAGGTCAGGTCAGAGGGTCAGGTCATCATACCCAAGGGTCAAGGGTCACTAAGTCGTGCTCAAGGGTCATGCTGACGGATTCACAGCTCGGGCACCTTGCCCTGATGCTGACTAAAGGCAAAAAAAAAAAAAAAAAAATTGGATTCAGAAGCGATCCTTAGTTTGACAGACATAGGCGCAAGCGTACAATCTGTTATTTACGGCTGTTCTTCACGTTTGGGTACATAAAAAGCGCACGTGGAAGCAACTAGGAAATGTAGATTGGGACCAAAGATTTCATAAACCAAGGCGAGAATATTCCATCCCTTGGTGTGCCTGACATCTATCTAAAAGTTAGGGTAGTGTTTGCACAAATTCCTTTGCTAACCTTCGTGGGAAAACCGTCTTAGAACCTCTGATGTTTTTTTTTGTTTTTCTTATATCGAGATTTATGTGTTTATGCAAATTTTATCGTATATTTTAGCCAACTGAACCGGGTGTCGGAGATGCATTCCTTCATGCATATCTTAGGCGTCACTCCGTTCGTTTCACACACCCCCAGAGCCCTACAGGCTGTTAGTGGTGTGGCGGCTCTTGAAATAGAACGGACTGTGGATTGTGGGAAACGTACCTGCCTCATGTGTAGTTCCCTATTTGTACGGTAGAGGGAGGGAGTTGTACACATTCGTGGGGACGATCTCTTGAGCTTACTCCATAACGCAACTTCTCTCACTTCTGTATGGTGTCCGCATTTTCAGTTTCGTCACCCAGTTTATTCCATTCGCCCGATTCTCGTTCACAATGAACGTACTTCCTTATTCTCTTTTCTAAAAGACTTTTATTGCTTGATATCATGTTATGGCATCTGGTTGTTCCGTTATCACATTATTCGATGAACTTCGCTCTGAACCTTATCACGCTGGTTTAGATATTTAAAAATATGATCAAGTCACCCAAACCCTTTTCTCTTCCAAGGTGGACAAATTTATGACTTATGACCTCCCACTGTACTTTTTTTTTTTATTAATTCTCGCACCATCTTAGTTTTCTTCTCATTTAGTTCCCTATGCTTCTCTAAGAGCAGTGACCATCAAACGTGAGAGACACATTCTAGTTGCAGTCTAATATAGGATACGTGTGTGTGTGTGTGTGTGTGTGTGTGGTTGGCTCAGCCTCATGCATCATCAGACAGTATATAATATTTACATAAAGAAGTAAGGTACATCCGGAGCCGCCGCTGCCCACCGGACGCTCTGACGAAAAAAAAAGTCAACAAAAAATACGGAACACGATGCTCATCCATCCGTGAGATTGGACTGGGGCTGGTCGATAAGGACATGGCGATAAAAGTAATACAACTTTAATGTGAGAAATATCTCTAAAATCATATATACGTTCTGAACGTCTCCGAATCCAAAACCTCCGACCATTTCATCGTTGGGTCGAACCTCCAAACACAAACCGCGTTCCTCTGTCCTGTTAGTGGCTTGCCCCCGCCTCCCTATGGCAGTTGGTGGAGCTCATTGTTTGCCTGATCACAGAAGGTGGAGTCCACTGCCTGCTAGTGGAGTACACATTCTGCTGGACTTCAGCAGGCGGAGTCCACTGCCTGCTGGTGGAGTACACTTCCTGCTGGACCGCATCTGGTGGAGTCCACCGCCTGCTTGATCACAGCGGGTGGGGTTCACTGCCCCGATGGGCAGCAGCTGTTGGATTCCACAACCCGCTGGGCCGGAGCCGCATCGCATGAACTCATCTGCACAAACTTAATTTGCTAAATTCGCAAGAGAGAGAAAGAGAGTGCGGTGCTCCCATGAACAAAGTGAGGCGACAGAAAAATTCCTCCCTGGAAAGTAAAACTTGTGTTTTTAAATAAGATCCTGACGGGCATACGTCATGTTCCCACATTAATGTTCGCTTTTTTTTTTCTCTCTCTCTCTTCATTATTTACGGTTTTACTGTGATGGGTTTGGAGAGATGGTTGTTGTCTGAACTTGGTATGTCTGACATCATCCAACCCACCCACAAACCCACCCATCCCTACCAGCCTGCTATCCCTACCAACACTCCTCCCACTCTCCCCATTACTGACCAGCCCTGTCAGCCGGGTTTCCGTTGCCTAAGGAACACGTTACTTGGTCGCTGGCGGAAGTACCTGTTTAAGGAGCGTCAGCCAACAACATTAGGAGGATCACCATCCTGAACGTAAATTCGTCCGAGAAACTACATGATAACGCTCCAGACTTCAGTACTTTTCTCTCTCTGACTTCAGGAACGCTGACTATAGAGGACGTCATTTTGGTAGATTTTTTATAGACGTAATGACCATGACGACCTAAGTTTAGCACTCTTTGTTACGTATTATTGCCTTGGGAGTTGTTCAAGTTTTCATATCAAAATCTTTAGTGTGTGTGTAAGTGTGTGTGTGTGTGTGGGAAGTTTAACATATTAGTAATGTGGATGCCTGTCTCTGTATGTGTGTATATATGTAAGTGCATATATCCATAAAAGCTAGCACTTAGATCCTCTGGTGATATGAGGGGTGATGGAGAGGGTCCTGGAGATGGCATAGGGTGTGGATGGGTGTTGGAGTTGGGTGGAGGGTGGGTGATTGTTGGAAAAACAACTGGTGGTGGAGAACCGGGGAAGGAAGAAATGTGAGGACACACAGAAACTACGTGCACACAACTCATCACATGTTACTGGTTTAACTTATAACCGGAAAACTTGTAACGTTCATTCTTATGATATCTTGGCAGTAAGAGCAGGAAATGCAGGTTGGTCAGTATTGCAGGTCAAGTGATGAGCGGAACGTGTTTGCCATGACAACATGGGAAAATCTCTCTCTAGGTTATCTTTGGTAGGTAAGTTAGGTACACACTCTCTCTCTCTCTCTCTCTCTCTCTCTCTCTCTCTCGTTGTGTTCCAGTAGTACACACGCAGTCACTCACGCCTCTGCCCCGGTGACAATGATTTTTTGATTCGTGCAGTTCCCGCCGACTGCTTTGTTGTGCACCACAGAGTCATCGTGTGAGCGGTAACGCAAAAGGATTGCAGAGGTCACAGAGGGGTCCCCTTACCCTGATAACGTCATGACCCCTGACCTCACCGCACCGTACATAATGGTACAGTGACCCCAAGCTCTCCGATCCCTCTACTGTGAATCCAACTTGAGCAGTACCACACCCTTCCTACCCCGGCCTCTCCAACCACCACCAACACGCTCCACATTTTCCGTCAAATCCCTTCACCTCACCTGAAACATTCATCCCCTCCCAGAGCATATTCATCAGCACTCACCACAGCCCTCGCTCCTCTCCGGAGGAAACTGCATAAAGTCATAAACAAAATTGTGTTACTCGTTTGGTATTCCCGGGGACGTCCTGCCACCTGTACAACAAGTCGGACAGCACTCTCACGTCCTACACGTCTTCTTTTCGCCGCTGACGACGTTAAACTTAATGCCTCACAGATTTTCCCCCACTCCTTTCTCTCAAACGCTTCCCTTCAACATTTAACGCGAAAATATGTTTACCGCCATGGCGAGAGCGTGGTGCAAGCCACACGTGTGTGGTTGGACGGCGCTGGGTGAATGACAGATGTTGGAATTCCTTTGTGATGGAAGAGAAACATGGAGCGCTGAGGATGTGGGTCGCGAACGTAAACAGATGGTAATGGATTTAACTAAAACTTGAGGAGTTTGTGTATGTAGCAATTTTGCAGCCGTAAAAAAGCATAGCTGAAGTCCCTTCAGTCCAGCGGTGTGACCTGTGGGTGAGACGTTGTAATGGTGTGGCCTTTGACCTGACCCCCTTAGGACCAGCCCATCATACCCAGGGGTTTTATCGTCGTCTTCTAAGGTACCGTACCGTCGTGCTCTAGGGTCGTGCCGTCGTGCTTCAGGGTCGCGCTGTCGTGCTCAAGAGATTCATGTTTGCCTGGGAGAGTCAGGCGAGGGCAGCCACGGTCGTCGTGTCTGAAATATTTTGATAATATCAGTGTGTGGGAAGGTTGTGTGGGACGGTTTGTGGGTCGGAAGAGCACCGAAGACCTTGGAGAATGTTGCCTTCTGCGGATTGTCCGCCCACCTGTAGCGGGAGACGACCAAGCAAAAGGTTTACGGATACGGAGAGAAGAGAATGGGAAACTACTAAAAAAGGAAGAAAAATACTAATCCAAATGCAGTTATCGAGGGTAATGTTTGATGGAGAAAAGTATGGAATTTATACGCGGTAAAACAGAGAGAGATGCTGGTGTGGTGAGACATTTTATACCGACTGAACCAACAACTAAAGCAGTGAACAGTAGCTAGGGAAAAGGAACGGTGGGTGAATTTATTTTAAAAGAAGCAGATCACTACAGATAATGTTGAGTAGGCTTATACAGACAGGTAAACGGTAGTTACATATGGCAGTCTTACATTTGGATAACTGAGTGTAAATTGTGTATTGACGCTTAGTACAGTACAGGAGCCTGGACAGTGATCAGTTTGCACACACACGCACACACACTCACATATGGGGCAGGTCGTCCACGATACGTCTTCTACATCTCCGCCACCCTGCCAGCCAGGCTACAAGATTGGTTCTGATTAAAAAAATCCCACACAATAAAAGCCCAGGCTGGGGTTAGAGGTGTGAGGCGAGGTAATTTGACGCCGGCTCAAAGACGTTTCTCCCAGTGAGGCTAGGAAGAGATGGAGGGGCTGCTGCTACCTCAGGTATGATCCGAGACGTCGCCTGCGTCACAGGGAGACGCATCCTTGTCCCAGCTTGTGGACTAAATTCATGTTTTCAAGTAAATTTCCACCATGAGCTTTATATACCCCCTAAATTAAGGTCACTGCTCTCATGATCTTTCTGTCCGTGGCTGATGCTTCCCATTGTTTCTGTGTGGAGATCAGTTACACGAGGATTGACGGTTATGGTACGTCCTTCTGAATGTGGTGGTGAGAGGTTACGCCCCCGGTCACCACCAGACGTCACACCTGGTGACCAGTTGACGGGGGAACCGGCCCCTACCCGCCCGCACTGACTGCAGAACTGATGTTATGGGCTTCTCTTATGTCCTTGTGTTCTTTCCTTCGTCCAGTGGAGAGAGAAAGGGGCATTCCAAGGACTTTACAACCTTCGAATACGAAGTTCTGGAGATTTCCCGCTCCAGTTCGTGGGTCAGGGAGGCGACGGGTCAGCCCTGAGGTGTTGACACTGTGGCCGCCGGGGCCACAACAACACCTGCGGTGTGGCGACCAATCAGCTGGCTCTCACCCGCCTACCAGCCTCACGGGACCACCACTGCTAATACCACACTCCCGCCACACTCCTGGGTTTGTCGTCTTTATGTCTCTCTCTCTCTCTCTCTCTCTCTCTCTCTCTCAGCTCACCATCTGGCCTCATGCACCGACCCCGTCTCCTTCCAACGGCTGCACAAATTCCGTATCCCTTGCCGAACCCGATGCGGTATTCGTCATAACGTTGGGAACGTGGAACTCCGCTGGGGCGTCGCTACCAGCAGGAAAATGAGACAGGAATATTACAGCCTTGTGTTCATTGCACCGCCGTCCTGGGATGCTCACTGTAAATCATCTATATACAAGAGTGTAGTGCAACAAAAATTCCCATTTTCTTTACTCAAAAGAGATGGAACTGAACAAAAAAAGCTTTGGAAGCTATGGAAAGGAGATGACAGGTGGGTTGGGTTACTTATGTACCTGCAGGATTAAAGCAGATGCCAGTGTAAGGTTTTGGTGCTCAGTTCTTTTTCTCAGCGTCTTTAGGAAAAGCGCTTTAGGGTTACACTCCTTCATTTTGAATCCAAAATTCTGGGACGACTTTCCCGCTTAAATGGGCTGCGTGTCTTAAGAAAACGAGGGGTGTGCTGACCACACACACACACACACACACTCTCTCTCTCTCTCCGTCCTGCTGCAAGACGTCCTCCCGTAGACTGCTATTATCAGAGGTAATCCTGGACCAGCTAGATCTTGGGCGCCCAGTGCCAGACATCAAAGACCCTCCGTTCCAGCAACAACAACATGGATAACACCACATAATTGTATCCCACTCCCCAGAGGCCATAGGGATACACCGTGTGACCCCCGCATGGTCTGTGTGGCCTGATCCATGCTTATGCACGGTGATTACCACGACCCCAGGTGGGAAGATCCGCCTCCAACGCTGAGTGGTTCAGAAGTGGTCGTCATTAATCTTCCGTAAACACTGGGTCGTCAGGGATGTGAGCGAATGAGGCCTCTTCATCTGCTCCTAGCACTGCTTCGCTAACGAGGGAAACGGCGAACAAGGATGAAACAATATATATATATATATATATATATATATATATATATATATATATATATATATATATCACAAAATCGAATTTCTTATTCTTATATTGTAAGCTGTACAAATCCTTACCTCTGCTGGTCATCAGGCAATATTAACTTACCACGAGAGAGAGAGAGAGAACAGACAAGGTAATGAGAAAGACCACGAGCACTTCTCTCGGTTCGTCTTTAATGTGTATCAATGTTTCTCTGTGTAAAGCTTTATTCTCGTGGACTGTGACTGTTTTGCCTCCAGCTTCCAACCACGACCGCAAGGTTCAGAACTGGTTTGCTTTAACACAATGTGACGAACCATGGTGAAAGTTCTTGCCTATGGCGCAGTACAGACGACTTATGATATAGTGTGGGAGGAGATGGAGTGAGTATTTTGAACGATTGTTGAATGTGTTTGATGATAG
>JAYMFT010379911.1:0-20673 GCA_038088735.1 Panulirus argus | reverse complement strand
TATATATATATATATATATATATATATATATATATATATATATATATATAGTGTTAATGGGATGGGGATGGCCTAGATTAGGGCCTTAGCTGCCCGTGCCGTCTCAGCTAACATAGAAAAAAATATATGATATACTGCATGATGTAAAAAGATCTATTACCGCATATGATACTGCTTGTTATATAAAGATGTATTTCTGCATACAATACTGCATGTTGTGATAAGACCCATAACCACATATAGTACTGCATGTTTTAAACAGAAGTATTACCGCCTATGATACTGGACGTTATAAACAGATCTATTTTTGCATATAATACTGCATGATGTAAACAGGTCTATTACCGCATACAGTACTGCATGTTGTGGAAAGACCTTTTACCACATAAAATACTAAATGTTTTAAAAAATCTATTACTGCATACAATACTGCATATTGTGAAAAGATCTATTACTTTATACAGTACTGCAATTTGTGGAAAGACCTATTACTGCATACAGTACTGCATGTTATGAAAAGCTTAATTACCGCATAAAATACTGCATGTTGTGAACGTCTGTGTTACCGCATAGAATACTGATTGTTGTGGAAAAATCAATTACCGCATATAATTCTGCATGTTGTAAACAAATCTTTTACCTCATAATATACAGTATTTTGTGAACAAATCTATTACCGCATACAATAGTGCATGTTGTGAACAGATCTATTACTTCATAAAATACTATATGTTATGAACAGGATTATTACCGCATAGATATAATGCATACTGGCAACAGATCTATTACCGCAAACAGTACTGCATGCTATAAACAGATCTATTACTCCATACAATACTGCTTGCTATGAACAGATCTATTACAGCATACAATATTGCAAGTTGTGAAGAGATCTATTCACGCATACAATGCTGCGTGTCCTGAACAGATCTATTACTGCATAGAAATACTTCATGTTGTGAACAGATCTATTACTACATATATTACTGCATGTTGTAAGCAGATCTATTAATGCATAAAATAGTACATATTGTGAAGAGATCTATTACCGCTTACAATACTGCATATTGTGAAGAGATCTATTACCGCTTACAATACTACATGTTGTGAACAGATCCATTACCGCTTAAAATACTGCATGTTGTGAAGAGATCTATTACTGCATAGGATACTGCATTTTCTGATCATATCTATTACCGCATATAATACTGCATGCTGTGAACAGATCTATTACCGCATAGAATACTACATGTTGTGAACATATCTATTACGGCATAAAAATACTGCATGTTATAAACAAATCAATTGCTGTACACAATACTGCATATTATAAAGAGATCTATTACTGCATCCAATACTGCAAATTCTAAACAGATCTATTTACGCATACATTGCTGCGTGTTTTGAACACATCTATTACCGCATAAAAATAATACATGTTGTGAACACATCTATTACCGCATATATTACTGCATATTGTAAGCAGATTTGTTAATGCATACAATACTGGATGTTGTCAACATATCTTTTACCGCATACAGTACCTCATGTTGCGATGAAATGTATTACCACGTACAATAATGCATGTTATGAACAGATCTATTATCACATACGATACTGCATGTTGTGAACAGATCTATTACCGCATATAATACTGCAAGTTGTTAACAGATCTATTTCTGCATATAATACTACATGTTAACAGATTTTTTTTTTCGCATGTAATACTGCATGTTGTAAACAGATCGATTGTCGTATATAATACTGCATGTTGTAATCAGATCTATTACCGCATAAAATACTGCAAGCTGTGAACAGATCTATTTTCCCATACAATTCTGAAGGTTGTCAACAGATCTCTTACCGCATACAATGTTTCATATTTTGGAAAGATCTATTACGTATATAATACGGCATATTGTGAACAGATCTATTACCGTATACTATAATGCCTTTTGTGAACAGATCCATTATCGCATAGAATTTCATGCTGTGCACAGCTCTATTACCGCATATATTACTATATGTTGTAAAAAGACCAATTACCGCATACAATATTGCATGTTGTGGAAAAACCTATTACTGCATATGATACTGCAGTTGTGAACAGAACTATTAACGCATATAATACTTTATGTTGTGATTAGATCTATTGCCGTGTAGAATATTGATTGTTGTGAACAGATCTATTGCCGCATACAATAATGTACTTTTTGAAGAAATCTATTACCGCATAAAATACTGCATGTTGCGCACATGTATATTACTCCACATATTAATGCATGTTATAAACAGGTCAATTTTTGCATACAATACTGCATGTTATGAAAAGATCAATTACCGCATATAATACTGCATGTTGTAAACAGATCTATTACCGAGTACAGTACCGCATGTTATTTAAAGATCTATTACCGCATACAATAATGTATTATGTAGAAAGACCAATTACCGCATATAATAATGCATGTTGTAAACAGATCTATTACCACTAATAGTACTGCATGTTATAAACAGATGTATTTCTGGATACAATACTGCAGGTTGTGAAGAGATCTATTATCGCATACAATACTGCATGTCGTGAACAGATCAATTACTGGATATTATACTGCACATTATAAAAAGATCTATTACTGAATATGATACTGCATGCAGTAAAAAGATCTATTACCTTATATAATACTGCATATTGTAAATAGATCTATTACTGAATATGATACTATATGCTGTAAAGAGATCTGTTACCGCATATAATACTGCATGTTGTAAACAGATCTATTACCGCATATGGTATTGCATGTTGTTTAAAGATCTCTCACGGCATACAATACTGTATTATGTGAAAAGACCTATTACCGCGTATAATATATTGGATGTTGTAAGCAGATCTATTACCGCTTATAATACTGCATGTAATAAAAAGATCTATTTCTGCATACATTACTGCAGGTTGTGATAAGACCTATTACCGCTCATAATATTGCATGTTGTAAACAGAGCTATTACCGATTATCATATTGCACGTTATAAACATATCCATATAGCACAATGCTGCATGATGTAAAGAGATCTATTACCGCATACAATACTGCATGTTATGGAAAGATCTTTTACCGCATAAAATACTGCATGTTATAAATAAATCTACTACTGCATACAATACTGCATGTTGTGAAAAGATCTGTTACCGCATACAGTACTGCAATTTGTGGAACGACCTATTACTGCATACAGTACTGCATGTTATGAAAAGATTAACTACCGCATAATGTACTGCATGTTGTGAACATCTCTATTACCGCATACAGTACTGCATGTTGTGGAAAGATCTATTACCGCATACAATACTGCATGTTGTGGAAAAATCAATTACCGCATATAAATCTGCATGTTGTAAACATATCTATTACCGCATATTATGCAGTATTTTGTGAACAGATCTATTACCGTATATAGTACTACATGTTGTGAGCGGTTCTATTACCGCATACGATAGTGCAGGTTGTGAACAGATCTATTATCGCATGTAATAATGCATATTATAAACAGGTCTATTACTGCAAACAATTCTGCATGTTGTTTACAGATCTATCACGTCATAAAATACTACATGTTATGAACAGATCTATTACCTCATAGAAATTATGCATGTTGGCAACAGATCTATTACCGCAAACAATACTGCATGTTATAAACAGATCTATTACTCCATACAGTACTGCTTATTATAAACAGATCTTATACTACATACAATATTGCAAGTTATGAAGAGATCTCTTCACGCATACAATCCTTCATGTTGTGAATAGATCTAATAATGCAGAGAAATACTTCATGCTGTGAACAGATCTATTACCACATATATTACTGCACGCTGTAAGCAGATCTATTAATGCACAAAATACTGCATGTTTTGAACAGATCTATTACAGCTTACAGTACTGCATGTTATGAACAGATCTATCATCGCTTGCAATACTGTATGTTGTGAAGAGATCTATTACCTAATATTATACTGCATGTTGTGAAGAGATCTACTACTGCTTAAGATACTCCATGTATGATCAGATCTATTACCGCAATTAATACTGCATGTTGTGAACAGATCTATTACTGCATACAATACTGCATGTTGTGAATATATCTATTACCGCATAAAAATACTACAAGGTATAAACAGATCTATTACTGCATCCAATACTGCAAGTTCTGAACAGATCTATTTGCGCATACAATGCTTCATGTTGTGAGCAAATATATTGCCGCATAAAAATAATGCATGTTGTGAACACATCTAATATCGCATATATTAATGCATGTTGTAAGCAGATCTGTTAATGCATACGATACTGCATGTTGTGAACATATCTTTCACCGCATACCTTTTATGATACTGCATGTTGTGAAGACATCCATTACTGCATACAATACTGCATGTTGTGAAGAGATCTATTACCGCATATAATACTGCAGGTTTTGAACATATCTATTACCGCATACAATACTGCTAGTTGTGAACAGATCTATTACAGCATACAATACTGCTTGTTGTGAAGAAATGTATTACCACATACAATACTGCATGTCATGAACATATCTATTATCACATATAATACTGCATGTTTTGAACAGATCTAGTACTTCATATAATACTAAGTTGTTAACAGATCTATTTCCGCATATAATACCACATGTTGTGAATATAATTATTTCCACATATAACATTGCATGATGTAAAAAGATCGATCACATATAATACTGCATGTTGTAATCGGATCTATTACCGCATAGAATACTGCAAGTTGTGAAAAGATCTATTATCGCATACAATACTGAATGTTGTTAACAGATCTCTTACCGCATACAATGTTGCATGTTTTGGAAAGATCTATTACCGTATGGAATACTGCAAACTGTGAACAGATCTATTACCGTATACTGTAATACCTGTTGTAAACAGATCTATTATCGCATACAATACTGCATGCTGTGCACAGCTATATTGCCGCATATAATGCTGCATGTTGTAAACAGATCTATTACCGCATACAATATTGCATGTTGTAGAAAGACCTATTCCTGCATATAATACTGCAGGTTGTGAACAACTATTACTGCATATAATACTTTGTGTTGTGATTAGAATTATTGCCGTGTAGAATAATGCTTGTTGTGAACAGATCTATTACCGTATACAATAATTTAAAATTTGAAGAGATCTATTACCGCATAAAATACTGCATTTTGTACACAAAAATGTTACCCCACATGATAATGCACGTTATAGATAAATAAGTCTATTACTGCATACAATACTGCATGTTGTGAAAAGATCTATTACCCCGTATAATGCAGCAAGTTGTAAACAGGTCTATTACTGTATACACTAATGCATGTTTTGAACAAATCTATTACCGCATACAATACTGCATATTATGAACAGATATATTACCGCATATAATACTGCATGTTATAAACAGATCTATTGCTACAAACAATACTGTATGTTGAGAGCAGATCTATACCTGTATATAATACTGCAAATTGTGAAAAAGTCTATTACCTCATAAAATCCTGCTTGTTATGAACAGATCTCTTACCGCATATAATATTGTATGTTGTAAACAAATCTATTACCACACACAGTACCGCATGTTGTTTAAAGATCTATTGCCGCATAAGTTAATGTATCATGTGGAAAGATCAGTTACAACATATAATACCGCATGTTGTAAACAGATCTATTACCGCTTATAATACTGCATGATATAAACAGATCTATTTCTGCATACAATACTGCAGGTTGTGAAAAAATCTATTACAGCATACAATACCTCATGTCGTGAACAGGTCTATTACCGAATATGATACTGCATGTTATGAAAAGATCTTTTACTGCATGCTGTAAAAAGATCTATTACTGATTATAATACTGCATGCTGTAAAAAGATCTATTACCGCATTCAGTACTGTACTTTGTGGAAAGACCTACTACCGCATATAGTATACTGCATGTTGTAAACAGATCTATTACCGCTTATAATACTGCATGTTATAAAAAGATATATTTCTGCATACAATACTGCACGTTGTAATAAGACCTATTACCACATATAATACTGCATGTTGTAAACAGAACTCTTACCGCCTATAATACTGCATATTATAAACAGATCTATTTTTGCATATTATACTGCATGATGTCAATAGATCTTTTACCACATACAGTACTGCATGTTGTGGAAAGATCTTTTACCGCATAAGATACTGCTTGTCATAAACAAATCTATTACTGCATACAATACTGCATGTTGTGAAAAGATCTAATACCGCATACAGTACTGCAATTTGTGGAAAGACCTATTACTGCATACAGTAGTGCATGTTATGAAAAGATTAATTACCGTATCAAATACTGCATGTTGTGAACATCTCTATTACCACATACAGTACTGTATATTGTGGAAAGATCTATTACCGCATACAATACTGCATGTTGTGGAAAAATCAATTACCGCATATAATTCTGAAAGTTGTAAACAAATCTATTACCGCATATTATACAGAATTTTGTGAACAGATCTATTATCGCATACAATAGTGCATGTTGTAAACAGATCTATTACCGCATGTAATGCTGCATATTATAAACAGGTTTATTACTGCAAACAATACTGCATGTTGTTTAGAGATCTATTACCTCATATGTTATGAACAGATCTATTTCCGCATGTTGGTAACAGATCTGTTATCGTAAACAATACTGCATGTTATAAACAGATCTATTAATCCATACAATGCTGCTTGTTATGAACAGATCTATTACTGCATACAATATTGCAAGTTATGAAGGGATCTATTCACGCATACAATGCTGCATGTTCTTAACAGATCTATTACTGCATAGAAATACTTCATGTTGTGAACAGATCTATTACCACATATATTACTGCATGTTGTAAGCAGAGCTATTAATGCATAAAATACTACATATTGTGAACAGATCTATTACCTCTTACCATACTGTATATTGTGAAGAGATCTATTATCGCTTATAATAGCACATGTTGTAAACAGATCTATTACCGCTTATAATACTGCATGTCATAAACAGATTTCTTTCTTTTTGCATATAGTACTGAATGATGTAAAGAGATCTATTACCGCATACAGTACTGCATGTTGTGAAAAGATATTTTACCGCATAAAATACTGCATGTAATAAACAAATCTATTACTGCATATAATATTGCATGTTGTGAAAAGATCTATTACCGCATACAGTGCTGCAATTTGTGGAAAGACCTATTACTGCATACAGTTATGCATGTTATGAAAAGATTAATTACCGCATAAAATACTGCTAGTTGTGAAGATCTCTATTACCGTTTACAGTATTGCATGTTGTGAAAAGATCTATTACCGCGTACAATATTGCATGTTGTGAACAGATCTATTACCGTATATGATACTGTATGTTGTGAGCAGATCTATTACCACATACAATAGTGCATTTTTTGAACAGATCCATTACCGCATGTAATACTGCATATTATAAACAGGTCTGTTACTGCAAACAGTACTGCATTTTGTTTACTGATGTATTATCTCATGTATTACAACATGTTTTGAACAGATCTATTACTGCATAGAAATAATGCCTGTTGGCAACAGATCTTTTACCGCAAACAATAGTGCATGTTATAAACAGATGTGTTACTCCATACAATACTGCTTGTTATGAACAGATCTATTATTGCATACAATATTGCAAGTTGTGAAGAGATCTATTCACGAATAAAATGCTGCATATTCTGAGCGGATCTGTTACTGCATAGAAATACTTCATGTTGTGAACAGGTCTATTACCACATATATAACTGCATGTTGTAAACAGATCTATTAATACATAAAATACTATATATTGTGAACAGATTTGTTACCGCTTACAATACTGCATATTGTGAAGAGATCCATTACCGCTTACAGTATTGCATGTTGTGAACAGATCTATTATCGCTTGCAATACTGCATGTTGTGAAGATACTGTATAGGATACTGTATGTTCTGATCAGATTTATTACCGCATACAATACTGGATGCTGTGAACAGATCTGTTACCGCATAGAATGCTACATGTTGTGAACATATATATTACCGCATAGAAATACAGCATGTTATAAACATCTATTACTGTACACAATACTGCATATTATAGAGAGATCTATCATTGCATCCAATACTTCAAGTTTTGAACAGATGTATTAACGCATACAATGATGCATGTTTTGAATAAATGTATTACTGTATAAAAGTAATGCATGTTTTGAACATATCTATTACCGCATATATTACTGCATGTTGTAAGCAGATCTGTTAATGCATATAATACTGGATGTTGTCAGCATATCTTTTACCGCATACAATAATGCATGTTGTGAAGAAATGTATTACCACGTACAATATTGCATGTTATGAACAGATCTATTATCACATATGATACTGCATGTTGTGAACAGGCCTATTACCGCATATAATACAGTAAGTTGTTATCAGATCTATTTCCGCATATAATACTACATGTTGTGAACAGATTTATTTCCGCATATAATACTACATGTTGTAAACAGGTCGATTGTCGCATATGATACTGCATGTTGTAATCAGATCTATTACCGTACAGAGTACTGCAAGTTGTGAACAGGTCTATTTTCGCATACAATACTGAATGTTGTTAACAGTTCTCTTACCGCATACAATCGCATACAGTACTGAATACTGTAAACAGATCTCTTACCGCATACAATGCTGCATGTTTTGGAAAGATCTATTACCGTATATAATACTGCAGGTTGTGAACAGAACTATTACCGCATATAATATTTTATGTTGTGATCAGATCTATTGCCCTGTAGAATAATGCTCTTTGTGAACAGATCTATTACCGTATACAATACTGTATGTTTTGAAGAGATCTATGACCGCATACGATACTGCATGTTGTGCACATATACCCCACATATTACTGCACGTTATAAACAGGTCAATTACTGCATACAATACTGCATGTTGTGAAAAGATCTATTACCACATATGATATAGCAAGTTGTAAACAGATCTTTTACCGTATACACTAATGCATGTTGTGAACAAATCTGTCACCGCATGCAATACTACATGTAAGTATATATATTATCGCATATAAGAGTGCATGTTATAAACAGATATATTACTGCAAACAATACTGCATGTTGAGAACAGATCTATAACTGCACAAAATACTGCAAATTGTGAGCAGATCTATTACTGCATAGAATACTTCATGTTATGAACAGATCTATTACCGCATGTAACACTGCATGTTGTAAACAGATCTATTACAGCATACAGTACCGCATGTTATTTAAAGATCTTTTACCGCATACAATAATGAATAATGTGGAAAGACCAATTACCGCATATAATACTGCATGTTGTAAACATATATTACCGCTTATAATACTGCATGCTATAAACATCTATTTTTGCATGTAATTCTGCAGGTTGTGAAAAGATCTATCACCGCATACAATACTGCATGTCGTGAACAGATCAATTGCTTCATATAATGCTGCATGTTATAAACAGATCTATTACTGAATATAATACTGCATACTATAAAAAGATCTATTACCGTATATAATACTGCATATTGTAAACAAATCTATTACTGAATATAATATTGTATGTTGTAAACAGATCTATTACCGCATATAGTACTGCATGTTGTTTAAAGATCTCTCACCGCATACTATACTGTATTATGTGAAAAGACCTATTACCGCATATAATATACTACTGAATGTTGTAAGCAGATCTATTACCGCTTAAGATACTGTATGTTATAAAAAGATCTATTTCTACATACATTACTGCGTGTTGTGATAAGACCTATTACCACATATAATACTGCATGCTATAAACAGATCTATCATCACTTATAATACTGCATGTTATAAGCAGGTCTACTTTTGCATAGAATACTGCATGATGTAAAGAGATCTATTCTCGCATACAGTACTGCATGTTGTGGAAAGATCTTTTACCGCATAAAATACTGCATGTTATAAACAAATCTATTACTGCATACAATACTGAATGTTGTGAAAAGATCTATTACCGCATACAGTATTACAATTTGTGGAACGACCTATTACTGCATACAGTACTGCATGTTATGAAAAGATTAATTACCGCATAAAATATTGCATGTTTTGAATATCTCTATTACCGCATACAGTATTGCATGTTGTGGAAAGATCTACTACTGCATACAATACTGCATGTTGCGGAAAAATCAGTTATCGTATATAATTCTGCATGTTGTAAACAAATCTATTTCCGAATATTATGCAGCTTTTTGTGAACAGGTCTATTACCGCATACAATATTGCATGTTGTGAACAGATCTATTACCGCATATAATACTGCATGTTGTGAGGAGATCTATTACCGCATACAATAGTGCACGTTGTGAACTGATCTATTATCGCATGTAATATTGCATAATATAAACAGGTCTATTACTGCAAACAATACCGCATGATGCTTACAGATCTATCAACTCATGTAATACTACATGTTATGAACAGATCTATTACCGCATAGAAATAATGCATGTTGGCAACACATCTATTACCGCAAACACTACTGCATGTTATAAACTGATCTATTACCCCATACAATACTGCTTGTTATAAACAAATCTATTACTGCATACAATATTGCAAGTTGTGAAGAGATCTATTCACGCATACAATGCTGCATGTTCTGAACAGATCTATTACTGCAGAGAAATACTGTATGTTGTGAACAGATCTGTTACCACATATATTACTGCACGTTGTAAGCAGATACATTAATGCACAAAGTACTGCATGTTATGAACAGATCTATTACCGCTTACAATACTGCATGTTGTGAACAGATCTATAACCGCTTGCAATACTGCATGTTGTGAAGAGATCTATTACCTAATATGATACTGCATGTTGTGAAGAGATCTACTACTGCATAAGATACTCCATTTGTGATCAGATCTATTACCGCATATAATACTGCATGTTGTGAACAGATCTATTACCGCATACAATAACGCATGTTGTGAATATATCTATTACCGCATAAAAATGCTCTATATTATAAACAGATCTATTTCTGCATCCAATATTGCAAGTTCTGAACAGATCTATTTACACAAACAATGCTGCATGTTTGGAACAAATGTATCACCGCATTAAAATAATGCATGTTGTGAACACATCTATTACAGCATATATTACTGCATTTTGTAAGCAGATCTGATAATGCACATAATACTACATGTTGTCGATATATCTTTTATCGCATACAATACTGCAAGTTGTGACCAGATCTATTATCTTTTATGATACTGCATATTGTGGAGAGATCTATTACTGCATACATTATTGCATGTTGTGAACAGATCTATGACCGCATATAATAAAGCAGGTAGTGACCAGATCTATTACCGCATACAATACTGAATGTTGTGAATAGATCTATCACAGCATACAATACTGCATGTTGTGAATAAATGTATTACAATATACAATATTTTATATCATGAACATATCTATTATCACATACAATACTGCATGTTGTTAACAGATCTATTACCGCATATGATACTGCATATTGTTGACATTTATTTCCGCATATAATACTACATGTTGTGAACAGATTTATTTCCGCATATAATACTGCATGTTGTAAAAAGATCGATTATCACATATGATACTGCATGTTGTAATTAGATCTATTACCGCATAGAATAAAATAAGTTGTGAACTGTTCTATTATCGCATACAATACTGAATGTTGTTAACAGATTTCTTACTGCATAGAATACTGCATGTTTTGGAAAGATCTATTACCGTATACAATACTGCATATTGCAAATAGATCTGTTACCGTATACTATAATGCATGATTTGAACAGATCTATTATGGTATACAATACTGCATGCTGTGCACAGTTCTATTACCGCATATGATACTGCATATTGTAAACAGATCTATTACCGTATACAGTATTGCATATTGTGGAAGGAACTATTACTGCATATAATACTGCAATTTGTGAAGAGAACTATTACCGCATATAATACTTTATGTTGTGATCAGATCTATTGCCGCGTAGAATAATGCTTGTTGTGAACAGATCTATTACCGTATACAATAATGCATGCTGTGAAGAGATATATTACAGTATAAAATACTGCATGTTGTGCATAATTATATTACCCCACATAATACTTCATGTTATAAATAGGTTTATTACTGCATACAATACTGCATGTTGTGAAAAGATTTATTACCCTACATAACACAGCAAGTTGTAAGCATCTATTATCGTTCACACTAATGCTCGTTGTAAACAAGTCTATTACCGCATACAACAATGCATGTTGTGAACAGATATATTACCGCATATGATAATGCTTGATATAAACAGACATATTACTGCGTACAATACTGCATGTTGAGAACAGATCTATAACTGCATACAATACTGCAAGTTGTGAACAGATCTATTACCGCATGAGATATTGCATGTTATGAACAGATCGATTAACGCATATAATGCTGCATGTTGTAAACAGATGTATTACCGCATACAGTACTGCATGTTGTTTAAAGATCAATTACCGCATACAATAATGTATTATGGGGAAACACCAATTACCGCATATAATATTGCAGGTTGTAAACAGATCTATTACAGCTTATAATACTGCAATTTATAAACAGATGTGTTTCTTCATATAATACTGCAGGTTGTGAAAAGATCTATTACCGCATACAATACTGCATGTTGTGAACAGATCTATCACTGCATTTAATAGTGCGTGACAGAAATAGATTGATTATTGAATATAATACTGCTTGTTGTAAACAGATCTATTTCCGCTTATAGTACTACATGTTATTTAAAGATCTATTACCGCATACAATACTCTACTATATGGAAAGACCTATTGCCGCATATAATATACTTGCTGTTGTAAATAGTTATATTACCGCTTATAATACTGCATGTTATAAAATGTTCTATTTCTGCATACAATACTGCATGTTGTAAACAGATTTATTTCCACTTATAATACTGCATGTTATAAACAGATCTATTTTTGAATATAATACTGTATGATGTAAAGGGATCTATTACCGCATACAGCACTACATGTTTTGGAAAGATCTTTTACCGCATGAAATACTGCATGTTATAAACAAATCTATTACTGCATACATTACTGCATGTTGTGAAAAGATATATTACTGCATACAATACTGCAATTTGTGGAAAGACCTTTTATTGCATACAGTACTGCATGTTATGAAAAGATTAATTACCGCATAGAATACTGCATGTTGTGAACATCTCTATTACCGGATACAGTACTGCATGTTGTTGAAAGATCTATTACCGCATACAATACTGCATATTATGAAAAAATCAATTTCCGCATGTAATTGTGCATGTTGTAAACAAATCGATTACCGTATATTATACAGCATTTTGTGAACAGATATATTACCACATACAATATTGCATGTTATGAACAGATCTATTACCGTATATAATATTGCATGTTTTGAGCAGTTCTATTACCGCACACAATACCGCATGTTGTGAACAGATCTATTACCGTATGTATTACTGCAAGCAATACTGCATTTTGTTTACAGATCTATTGCCTCATATAATACTGCATGTTATGAACAGATTTATTACCGCATAGATATAATGCATGTTGGCAACAGATCTACTACCGCATAAAATACTGCATGTTATAAACAGATGTATTACTCCATACAATACTGCTTATTATAAACAGATCTATTACTGCATACAATACTGCAAGTTGTGAACGTGTCTATTCTCGCATACAATGCTGCATGTTGTGAACAGATATATTACCGCATATATTACTCCACGTTGTAAGTAGATCTATTAATGCATAAAATGCTGCATGTTGTGAACAGATCTATTACCTCTTACAATACTGCATGTTATGAACAGATCTATTACCGCTTACAATACTGCATGTTGTGAAGAGATTTATTACCAAATATGATACTGCATGTTGTGAAGAGATATATTATTGCATATGATACTGCATGTTGTGATCAAATCTATTACCGCATATAATGCTGCATTTTGTGAACAGATCTATTACCCCATACAATACTGCATGTTGTGAACATATCTATTACCGCATAGAAATGCTGCATGTTATGAACACATCTACTACCGCATATATTACTGCATGTAGTAAGCAGATCTGTTAATGCATACAATACTTCATGTTTTCAACATATCTTTTACCGCATACAATACTGCATGTTGTGAGCAGATCTATTACCTCATACAATACTGCATGTTGTGAACATATCTATTACCGCATAGAAATACTGCATGTTATGAACAAATCTATTACCGCATATATTAGTGCACGTTGTAAGCAGATCTGTTAATGCGTACAATATTTCATGTTGTCAACATATCTTTTACCGAATACAATACTGCATGTTGTGAACAGATCTATTACCTTTTATGATACTGCGTGTTGTGAAGAGATCTATTACTGCATACAATACTGCGTGTTTTGAACGGATTTATTACCGTTATATTACTGCATGTTGTAAAGCGATCTATTACCTTTTATTTATACTGCATGTTGTGAAGAGATCCATTATTGCATTCAATACTGCATGTTGTGACCAGATCTATTACTGCATATGATACTGCATGTTGTGAACAGATCTATTACCGCATACAATACTGCATATTGTAAACAGATTTATTACCGCATACAACACCGTTTGTTGTGAAAAATTTGTATTACCTCATACAAAACTACATGTTATGAACAAATCCACTATCACATACAATACTGCATGTTTTGAACAGATCTATTACCGCATATAATACTGCAAGATGTTAACAGATATATTTCCGCATAATATACTATATGTTGCGAAGATATTAATTCCGCATATAATACTACGTGTTGCAATGAGATCTATTACCGCATAGAATACTGCAAGTTGTGAACAAATCTATTTTCGCACACTATACTGAATGTTTTGAACAGATCTCTTACCGCATACAAAGCTGCATGTTTTGGAAAGATCTATTACCGTATACAATACTGCATATTGTGAAGAGATCTATTACCATATACTATAATGCATGTTGTGAACTGATCTATTACCGCATACATTACTGCATGCTGTGCATAGTTACATTACCACATATAATACTGTAAATTGTAAATAGATCTATTACCGCATACAATATTGCATGTTGTGGAAAGACCTATTACTGCATATAATACTGCAGGTTGTGAACAGAACTATTACCGCGTATAATACTTTATCTTGTGATCAGATCTATTGCTGTATAGAATTATACTCGTGAACAGATCTATTACCGTATACAATAATGCATGTTGTGAAGAGATCTATTACCGCATAAAATACTGCATGTTGTGAACAAATATATTACCCCACATAATACTGCATTTTATAAACAGATCTATTACTGCATACAATACTGCATGTTGTGAAAAGATCTATTGCCACATATGATACAGCAAGTTGTAAACAGATCCATCACCGTATACACTAATGCGTGTCGTGAAGAAATCTATTACCGCATACAATACTGCATGTTGTTAACAGATATATTACCGCATATAATACTGCATGTTATAAACAGATCCACTACTGTATATAATACTTATGTTGTGAACAGATCTATTACCGTATAAAATTCTTAATATTTTAAACAGATCTATTACCGCATAAAATATTCCATGTTGTGAACACATATATTACCGCACATAATACTGCATGTTAAAAAAAGATACCTTACTGCATACAATGCTGCATGTTGTGAACAGATTTATTGCCGTATGAAATACTGCAAGTTATAAGCAGATATATTACTGCATACAATACTGCATATTGTGAACAGATCTATTTCCGTATATAATACTGCATGTTTGAACAGTTCAATTGCCGCATACAATACTGCATGTTGTGAACAGATGTATTACCGTATACAATAATGCATGATGTGAACAGACGTATTACCGCATACAATACAGCATATTGTGAACAGATCTATTACCGTATACAATAATGCATTTTGTGCACAGATCTATTACAGCATACAATACTGTATGTTGTGAACAGATCTACTTCCGCATATAATATTGCATATTAAAAACAGATCTATTACGGCATACAATACTGCATGTTGTGTATAGATCTATTACCGCATATTATAATGCATGTTGTGAGCAGATCTATTACCGTATACAATAATGCATTTTGTGAATATATCTACTACAGCATACAATACTACATATTGTGAACAGATCTACTTCCGCATATGATATTGCATGTTAAAACAGATCTATTACTGCATACAATACTGCATGTTGTGAATAGATCTATTACCGCATATAATAATGCATGTTGTGAGCAGATCTATTACCGTATACAATGATGCATTTTGTGAACAGATCTATCACCGCTTACAGTAATACATGTTGTGAATAGATCTATTACCGCATATAATCCTACTTGTTGTGAACAGAACTATTACCTCATACAATACGGCATATTGTGAACAGATTTATTACCATATATAACACTGCACGTTATAAACAGATCTATTACCGCATACAATCGTACATGTTGTGAACAGATCTATTACCGCATACGACAGTGCATGTTGTGAACAGATCTTTTACCGCATACAGTACTTCATGTTGTGACCAGATCTATTACTGCACACAATTCTACATGTTGTGAACAGATCTATTACCGCATACAATTCTGCATGTTGGGAACATATCTATTACTGCACACAATTCTACACTTTATGAACAGATCTATCACCGCATACAATGCTGCATGATGTGGAAAGATCTATTACCGCATATAATACTGAATGTTTTGAGCAGATCTTATACCTTATTCAATAATGCATGTTGTGAACAGATCTATTACCGCATTCAATACTGCATGTTGTGAACAGATCTATTAACGCATAAGATACTGCATGCTGGGAACAGATCTATTACCGCATATGATAATGCTTGTTTTGAACAGATCTATTACCAGTTATAATACTACATGTTGTAAACATATATCTTAATACATACAATAATGCATATTGTGAACAGATTTATTACCATATATAAAAATGCATATTATGAAGAAATCTATTACCGCATACAATATTACAGGTTGTGAACAGATCTATTACCACATATAATTCTGCAATTTGTGAACAGATCTATTACCGCATATAATACTGCATGTTGTAAACAAGTCTGTGTAATAATGCATGTTGTGAACAGATCTATTACCCTCTACAATAATGCATGTTGTGAACAGATATATTGCCGCATATAATACTGCATGTTGTAAACAGGTCTTTTACCTCATGAAAGTACTGCATGATAGAGACAAATTATTACTACATACAATACTGCGTGTTGTGAACACATGTAATACCTCATAATACTGCATGTTGTTAATCAGATGTATCACCGCATACAATACTGTATGTTGTGAACATATCTATTACCTCATATGATACTGCATGTTGTGAAGAGATCTATTACCCCTTACAATACTGCAGGATGTGATTAAATCTATCACCGCATATTATACTGCGTTTTGCAAATAGATCTATTACCGCATATTATACTGCATGTTGTATACAGATCTATTACCGTATATAAAGCTGCATGTTCTGAACAGATGCATTATTGCATACTATACTGTATTTTATGAATAGATCTATTACTTTACACAATACTGCATGTTGTGAACAGATCAATTACTTCATATGATACTACATGTTGTTAACAGATCTTTTAGCGCATAAGATTCTGCATGTTGTGGAGAGATCTATTACCGCGTATAAGGCTGTATGTTGTGGAAAGATCAATTACCGCTTATAAAACTGCAATTTGTAAACAGATCTATTACTGAATATAATACTGCATGTTATAAATACATCTATTAATGCATACAATTCTACATGCTGTGAACAGATCTATTACCGTATATGATACTGCATGTTGTGAACAGATTTATTACCGCATACAATACTGAATGCTGTGCACAGTTATATCACAGCATATAATACTGCATGTTGTAAACAGATCTATTATCGCATACAATATTGCATGTTGTGGAAAGACCTATTACTCCATATCTTACTGCAGGTTGTGAACAGAGCTGTTACCGCACATAAATCTTTATGTTATGATCAGATCTATTGCCGTATAGAATAATGCTTGTTGTGAACAGATCTATTACCGTATACTGTAATGCATGTTACGCACAAATATATTACCCCATATAATACTGCATGTCATAAATATATCTATTACTGCATACAATACTGCATGTTGTGAAAAGATCTATTACCCCATATAATACTGCAAGTTGTAAACAGATCTATTACCGTATACACTAATGCATGTTGTGAACAAATCTATTACCGCATACAATACTGCATGTTGTGAACAGATATATCATCTCATATAATACTGCATGTTATAAACAAATCTATTACTGCATGCAATACTGCATATGGTGAACAGATCTATTACCGCCTAAAATATTGAATGTTTTAAACAGATCTATTTCCACATACAATATTGCATGTTGTGGACACATCTCTTACCGCATATGATAGTGCATGTTGTGAATAGATTTAATACCGTATACAATAATCCATGTTGTGAACAGATCTATTACCATATACAAAACTGCTGCTTGTGAACAGATATATTACCGCATATAATACTGCATGTTAAAAACAAATCTCCTACTGCATGCAATACTGCATGTTGTGAACAGATTTATTGCCTTATAGAATACCGCACGTTTTGAGCAGATATATTACCGCATACAGTACTGCATATTGTGAACAGATCTATTTCTGTATATAATACTGCATGTTGTGAACAGAACTATTAACGCATATAACACTGCATGTTGTAAACAGATCTTTTACAGCATACAATATTGTATGTTGTGGAAAGACCTATTACTGCATATAATACTGCATGTTGTGAACAGTTCTATTCCGCATATAATACTGCATGCTGTGAACAGATGTATTACCGTATACAATAATGCATATTGTGAACAGATATACTACCGCATGCAATACTGCATGTTGTGAACAGATCTGTTATCATATACAATAATGCATCTTGTGAACAGATCTATTACAGCATACAATACTGCATGTTGGGAACATATCCATTTCCGTATATAATATTGCATTTTGAAAACAGATCTAGTACTGCAAACAATACTGCATGTTGTGAATAGATCTATTACCGCATATAATAATTCATGTTGTGAACAGATCTATTACCGCATACAATACTGCATGTTGTGTCCAGATCTATTATCGCATACAATAATACATGCTGTAAACAGATTTATTACCGCATACAATACTGCATGTTGTGAACAGAACTATTTCCGCATACAATACTGCATGTTGTGAACAGTTGTGAATAGATTTCTTATCATATTTAACACAACATGTAACCAGATCTATTACCTCATACAATACTATATGTTTTGAACAGATCTATTACCGCATACAATACTGAATGTTGTGAACAGATCAATTACCACATAAAATACTGCATGTTGTAAACATATTTATTCCCGAATATATATTGCATGTTGTGGAAAGATCTATTACCGCATATAATACTGCATGTTGTGAATAATTCCATTGCCGTATAGAATAGTGCATGTTGTGAAAAGATCTATTATCCCATAAAATACTTCATGCTGTGAACAAATCTATTACCACATAGAATACTGCATGTTTTGAAAAGATCTATTACCGCTTATAATACTGCACGTTGTAAACATATAACTAAATGCATACAGTAATGCATGTTCTGGAAAAATCTATCATCGCATATAATACTGCATATTGTAAACAGATGTATTACCGCATATAATGCTTCTTCTTGTGAAGAGATCTATTACCGCACGCAGTATTGCATGTTTGTGAACAGATGTATTACCGCATACAATACTGCATGTTTTGAACAGATCTATTATCACATACAATACTGCGTTTTGTGAACATATTTGTTACCTCATACAATACTGTATGCTGTGAACAGATTTATTAACGCTTAAAATACTGCACGTTATCAACAAATCTATCACTGCATACAATACTGCACGTTGTGAACACATCTATTACCGCATATAATACTGCATGTTGTTAACAGATGTTTACCTCATACTATACTGCATGTTATGAACAGATCTATTACAGCATATAATACTGCAATTTGTGAACAGATCTATTACTGCATACAATACTGCAAGTTTTGAACAGATCTATTTACGCATAGAATACTTCATATGGTGAACAGGTTTTTTTGCTATGTTGAAGGCTCCAGTCACGGACAAAAGTCCACATCAAGGCCGGGCCCTAACTGAAATATAGAGTGAATTAAGAAAGGGGGAAAAACAGACAGGGAAAGTATTTACAAATTTTTGAGAAAGTGAAAAACATGTCTCTTGAAA
>JAYMFT010379900.1:0-20675 GCA_038088735.1 Panulirus argus | reverse complement strand
AAAGAAACTAACCACTTTGGCAATATATATATATATATATATATATATATATATATATATATATATATATGTTGGAGCCCACTGAACTCACTATGGGCCTTGCTGGAAAATTTGGCTAATGTGTTTTGATAAGTCCATACATATATGGCAATGAAAAACTTTTGAAGTGAGAATCATTACCTTTCAGAAACAACTTCGGTTCTCTTTTAAAGTAAGAATTAAGAGCTTCTAGAAGATTCTTGCTAAGTCTAAAGTGCGTTGTATCATCCCTTAAAAGATCATTCATTTTAGATAAATAATTACCTTTGTTCATAGCCAAAACAGTGTTAGTCTTATCTGCTTTAGTAATGTGTATATCATTAACTTTTTTCAAATTGCTAATAGCACCTATAAACTTTTCTGGACCATTAGGAACACTGATTTTAACAAACTGGCATACACTGAACCTTTACAAATGTTAATTTCATCACTAGATAATTTACTGCACTTTTCTAAATTACAAAATGACCTTGTAATATCAACACAGTTGACTTCCTAGTTAGAACACACAAGACTTAATCCGTAGTCTATGGCACACAAAGAATCCTTGTCCAGTTGTTTATTGGACAGGTTCATCACAAAGGAAGGATTTGTGCTCTTAGTCCAATCAGTGTTTTCGATGCGATGGTCCAACGTACAGTTCAGTTTCCTTTGAAGCCTATTCCGTTCACTTCTTAACCTATTATAGTAGTAATCCAACATATGGTTCCTCCATTGCGTCGGTATAGCCATTTGAAAGGCACGTTTCTTCTCTTTTGAAATGCGAAAGGCCTCCTACATTTCAATATTTCTAGTTCAGTGTGTTTCTTCAAAATGCTATTTTGAAAATCGTCAGATGGTCGACCAGACAACAGCAACAACCGTTGGGGTAGGATAGATCTTGGAATCACTTGTTCATCTAGGTATCCCTTATGGAATTCAAATCGTAACTTCAGTTTATGTGCTTTGATTAACAGTTTGGAGAAGTCAGAAACGAAGGGGGAAAGTCCAGGAAAGATTGTAAAAAAATAGTGGAAGACCCCTGTGGTATCCATGTTGCTAGAGATCATAATAGTGCGCGTTATTTAATAAATGCTGATAATCCACGTGGAAATGAAACACGATATGTTCCCAAGTGCACTTTCGTGTAATGATCACATCATTAGGGCAGATACAAGAAAGAGAAGTACTACAGTCAGTTGATATAGAAGGAAGAGACGTAGCTAGGACCCCATTGGTAAACAAGCGTTACCCGAATGGTGGTGCTCGGGTTGGTGCCTTCGAGTCTGGCAACATGCCTGTCATAGACTCATTATGTGGGCAAGAATGGGAACTGTTTAAACGTTTACAATAAAGCCGTCTAATGTGTATTTAATAATAGACGATTCAATTATGATTCTCGTGGTAAAGGAGTTAGAATTAATAACTGAGTTGGCATTACTCCATTCAGTACAATGATCATAATTTCTAACTTGATTAAACAATTCATTTGATTCTTTTCCTATTCTTATGGTATATTTGACACAGCTTCCACAATAAACTCAGACTTGGACAGGATATCTCAGTGGGGCTTACAAAATCTAGTTAAGTCTAATGCCTCCAAGACCCAATTTCTACCCATCTCTCTATCGAAAACTTCTCACAACTCTCGTATCTCCTCTGACGGTTCTGTAATTCCACCTCTTTACTCAATGAACATGCTTAGTATTACTGTAACATCCACTCTTTCTTGGAAACCCCACATTATGGGAATAACTAAATGTGCCTGTAAGGAACTGGGTGTCCTGTTTAGATGTCGTGGCTTTTCTCTTCAAAAAAGTTGCTCCGTTTATTCAAGGGATTGCTTCGTCTTTGTATGGAGTGCTGCTCTCATTTGGGGTGGTTCAAGCTCTATCTCCTTACTTGACGGAGTTGAGACGAAGGCGGTCCGACTTATAAGCTGTCCCAGGCTAACTTCCAAACTTGACCCCCTTGCCCTACGCCGCAGTGTTGGTTCGTTTTCCCCCTTCTATAGGTGTTACAGTGACTTTTATTCCGAGAGCTGGTTGCTTGTGTGCCCCTATCACGAGCTAGACCACGCAATATTCGGCAAGCTGCTGGGTCGCATGAGTATTGTATGGCCAACGGCAACTCAAGGGTGTGCCGTTTTGATAACTGCTTCTTTCCCTACTCGTCGAAGCTTTGGAATTCTCTACCATCTTATGTCCTTCCCAGTAACTATGACCTGGATCATTTCAACAGACAGGTCTTCCACTTTCTCAAAATTTTGCAAATACTTTCCCTTTCTTTTTTCCTCCCGTTTCTTGATTCACTCTATTTTTCAATTAGGGCTCGGCCTTGATGTGGACTTTTGTCCGTTACTGGAGCCTTCAACATAAAAAAAAAAAAGAAATGTTACTCTATAAACGCAGCCCGCGGAACTTTCTGGTGAGTTCCTGATTAAGATATTTTTTTTTATAGTATTGTTGTTGCTGAAGGCAATATTCACATTAAAGGATTTAAGCAACCTGGGAAGTAATGTAAAATTATCACTGAAAGGAAGAACGGCAGATTTTGGGAAGTAAACTTAATGATGGTGAATATGTGGGGTTTCCAGGACAGAGTGAAGGATATGATTATGCCCAACATGTTTATATTATTACAGGGTTGTATTGTAGTGTTTTGAAAAACGAGTGAAACGCTTAGAAATGTTCAGCTGTTAGTGATGTCCCTCCAGGTGTTAGTGTTGTTCGTCCATCTGTCAGGGAAAGCGGTGTCAAGGAGAGAATGTGCCTTACAGAAGTATTTCACATTGACCAAAAGAGGCAGAGATATAGAATTAAGTCATAAAATAAGAGTTGAAAAATAGAAATAAGATCAGACACTGAATCAGAATAAGTTCAGAAACTGAATCACAATAAGTTCAGAAGGAGAATAAGAATAAGTTAAGAAACTAGATCTGAATAAGTTCAGAATGTGAATCAGAATTAGTTCGGAAGTGAAAACTAGATTAAGTTCAGAATGTGATTCCGATTAACTTTAGAGATGGAATAAGAATAAGTACAGAAAGTGAAACTGAATAAGTTCAGAAACTGAGAAATTATTCAAATGCTTGAAAATCTTTTAAAGACTTCCATTCAGACGAAAGGCAGGTTGAAGAAATTACGAATTAAGACAATAATCCACGAAAATGGACATGCCATTGGCAGGTCCTACACCATATTCACAGCTGAAGGGAAGCCCGGAAACACTCCACATCAGTTGGGAGGATACACGGAATTACAGCCTCGTAGTGTGTCCCTTCACTTAAAGCGAAAACAGTGAAAAGTGAAATGCAATTTCCGTAGAAAATATTTTCAAATTCATCAGCCTGGATAAGTTTTTTACAGCCATTTTGCAGGAAGAAGATCTGTTTGAATACAGTCAGAAACCAAAGAATTTGTTGGAGAAGGTCTTATGTTGCGTTACCCCCAAACACTCACACAAACACACACACACACACACACACACACACACACACACATTATCGTGGCGGGTAACTTGGTAGATAGCCAAGGTAGTAGGTGGTAGGCAGCCACCGACCAGAGAGGTATATTACCGGCACTACCTGCCTGCGTATCGGTAGGGTTAACGACGGTTGAACAATGAGCCAGTACTTCATTGGCTGTCAATTATCATGCCGTTGACCCAGGTAGCTGTCTTTTCTTTCTACCTCACCACACGTAGGCAGATAGCTTTCAGTCCACAAACGTAAAGTCTCTCCTCACACATACATAACATATGACAACACGTAACTCACGCGAATCGTTCTTCGAAACCCATTCCCTCTTGGCAAAATCTCGTTGTATGTAAACACCTGAGGCACGGCTCCTCCCCCTCAAGGGTCACATATCTCTTGCCCAAACAGTTGAAATACCTACCCCACCTAAGGCACACCTCCCCTACCAGGGTCACATCTCCTGCCCCAACGAGGGACATACTTACCCCACCTGAGGCACACCTCCTGCCCCACCAGGGTCACACCTCTTGCCCCATCAAGGTCATTTCTACCACACCGGGACCACAACCCCAACTCTACCAGGGGTCATACCTGGTAGAATGGGAATTGCGGTCCCGGTGTATGTGTGTTGCCACGCTCGCTTCACCACCTAGGGTCACACCTCCAACCCCAGTGGAGCAGATTACTGAGTCCCCATCTTCGGCTTCCAAGGCTCCACAGCCGGTAATGTTCGACATCTGAATGGCCTGGAATCCAGCACTTTCTTTTGGTAAAAACGGTAGTACCACCTAGCACGGAAAGTGAGGTCGAGGGGCCTCTTACATGGAAGTAGACCCAGCAATAACGCAGGATGATTACAGAAATATAGTACAAGAACTCAGTGGTAAGGTAAGTCATTATGACCTCTCGATTAGAATACTACAAGCACAGACTTTCCTTTGAGTGGGTTGGAGCTGCCAAGCTGCCCCCTGAGTATCCACCAGGGCTGAGCCTGTGTCAACACTCGTCTTTATCTTGACATATTAATGCCGCACAGGACTGGTGACGAGTCGGTTTATAGAAGGTTATCCATATGGATTATCATTTGTGGATGGTCGCTATAACTTGTGATAACTCTTATATACTCCCTGTGACTGCTTGGAGGTGGAGTGGCTGACCGGTCAGATGCTTTTCCCCTGGCGTGACCAAAGGGCTTGTGAGAGAAAGCTTGACCCCCTTGCCCTACGCCGCAATGTTGGTTCACTTTCCCTCTTCTGTAGGTATTACTTAGGTTTTTGCTCCCGAGAGCTGGCTGCTTGTGTGCCCACCACTAGCTAGACCACGCAATACTCGGCAATCTGCTGCGTCACATGATTATTGTGTGGCCATCTGCAACTCAACAGTGGGCCGATTTGATACCTGTTTCTTTCTCTACACGTCGAAGCTTTGGAACTCTCTACCTTCTCATGTCTTTCCCAATAAATATGACCTGGCACATTTCAAAAGACAGATCTTTCACTTTCTGAAAAATTTATAAATACATTCCCTTCTTTTCTTTTTCCATTTCTTAATTTTTGTCCGTGACTGGAGCCCTCAATATCAAAAAGAGCCAACTCTATTAGAATTCCCATCAGCACTGTTACACTCGGTGCTGCAGCTTGGACCCCGCAGGACAAACACCCATTTACAGTAGGCTGTGACAATTTACCTTGCAATAGCCTGTGGCTACCTACCCTACCCATAGCAATCTTCTCTCGCCATAGCCTATGACAACCTACCCTACCCAATCCACGGACATCATTGTCACTTAAACTTCCAGAAATTTTAACGGTATAAAACATTCTAAACCCTTCTACTGCAGATGGGTTTAGTGGTGAGGAACACCACTTTATAAATGTTTATCGACATTTCCAGCTGTGTTACCAAGAAATTTGTCAAGAATTGTCGTGCTGGTAAAATTCTTTCGTCACGTAGGCCCGTTTTGATCGTTATCTCTTTGAACGACAACGAAGGAAAATGGCAGCATCATATGCATCATCGTTCTGATCCTTGTCGCAAGGCCAGGTGTCTGAACTGGCTGCTGGATAGCCTTCAGCCCCGCTGAGCCCGAGATAGCCGCGGCTTTGTGTCACCAGGATGGGAAGAAGCCACCCTTGTCCGCAGGAATGTTATGCCAACACTGGATGTTACAGGCGCCGGTAGCGTGACGCTGTTGCTGGAGCTGTCGCTTCCCGTCATCATGTCTTGCCGATGTGAAACTATAATGCCTCAGTTTAAGGAGCAAAGGCTGATCAGGTGAAAGTGTTCAGTTGGCAACTACCCTTACCCCCTCTGCGATTTGCTTTTAACCATTGTGCAAATACACAGATTGGCCAGGGATTTCAACTTCTGGCTCTCAAAGGACGGCATTCTGACTAAAACAGATATCTCTAATCAAGTGCAAGAGCCCGAGGTATGATTTAGCCTTCCCCGGCAATCCTTCTGTATAAGGTACTTCTCCACCTCGTATTTTAGGGGCGGTAATGCTGCTCCTCAGCCAGTGGACCTAGTCTGTTGCCCTAGTTAACGCCCTTCCGATATTTGTTGCCGTCAGCATCATGTGTGTGATGAATCTGAAGGACTTGTAGAGGTGGTTTTATGACGACATTGCTCACAACGCTCTCTACGTATGTTTATGGATCACTACTTCCTCCGGCGCTGTTCGTCTTTCAACCAAAAGAATATGTTTAACGTGACAGGAATTTCAACCCCAATTTTTTGTTTTATAATCTTTATACGTCTAGTTATACATAAAGCAAAACACCTCAGTAATAGCATAAGTGAAGGACGTTTTTCTAGAGGTAGGTGGAGACAAATATGCGGCGTGCAGTGGGTACAATACTTTGACAAAGGAGGGTGACTGTCGGGCTTGAGTGGGCCAATGTACCCAGGCCATCATCCCGTCAGAGAAGGAGGAGGGTTTAAGTAAGGTACATCGCCTATATGATACATAACTACGGGATAGTAACATAGCATCATATGTAACGACATCTGTGCAATACAAAACAAGTATAGCATCAGTCATACATTTACAGAACATCTTGTCAACATTGATAATTATACAAGGATGGGTGAAAAAACATTTTAGTGTTACAATATATGCACATATAGATTACATAATCACTGAATATCGCTGTGTGATTGAGACAGTACACTGTGTGGTGTACAGTTGTTAACACTTACAATAATACAAAAGGTCAAACATAAATTACACATCGGACAGGCAGTTACAGCTCGCACTGGTACTGGACATGTTGTTAACAATGACAGTGACATAAAGAAGGTCATGGTACATTACACGCAGGACATTTAGTTACAGAATATGCTTGCGCGGGGAATGATTACCTTATGTCTATATTGCTCCGGTCAAGGAGAATTTTGGATATATTGTCAGAATGTCTTAAGGGATATTACTATCAGCAAAAGTATCACAGAGCTGTCGAAGCAGTAAGTTTTAGCGTCTGAAATCACTGACTTTGGGACATTCCATAACACAGTGTCCTCGTCTGCACTTAGTATGTTCAGGGTCACGGGTTTCTCATAACTGGCCACATGAACAGCAAAAGGCAGAAGTTTGTTCCCAGTCTCGTTCGATTATCATTTACATCTGGCGAGACTTAATGAAAGGCTTGCCCCGACTAGATCTCGGCAGTTGGCAAGCATGACTGGAGTGAGGCTTCATATGTGCTGTTGGTTCGGATGAAGATGCAAGTAATCTTTGGCAAATTCAAAGGGCCATACCATTATCTATTCTTGATGAGAGTTACGCATCTGACTGTAATTTTACGACATACTATGGTTCCCATATTACGTCACGTTTAGATCCAGTAAGAATTTATAAGTAGATATTCAGAAAAAAATAGGAAAATCTCGGAAAGTTTTAGCCTTAATCTCAGGAAAGGCAGTAATGTGTATGTGGATTCACTACTCAGAGATACCGACTGCTCGTATTATGCGAGGAGGCGCGGCCCGGAATGCTCGTCTTTCACGAGATGTTTTCACCAACTCTCAGGAACAGAGTCTTGTCTTTCACTGTACTTATGCCCTTGTCATATTCTGGTAGTTATGATATCACACTGTCCAGTATGGGTCCGGTATTTTCCATACTGATGATCATTTAGTCTAAAATGAAAATAGTACATAATGCTCTAGGTACCTGGTCTATCGGCATCTCTCAAGAAATTGTCTTTCTTGCGGGTAAATATAGTCTGAACAGATCTGGAGAAAACGTATGTTAGGGTTGATTGAGATGCCTTCTGGAAGGAAGGATACCAGAACAGGAGTGTGAGTTATTTCAGGTGAAGGAAGGTTTGCTGCAGGGGTGTGTGACGCTGTTTAATTTATCTATAAATAAGGTGGAGCGGGAGGTAATGCGAGATCTCTTGGAGGGAGGGCCGAGTCTGCATTCTGTTTGGATGGCGGCACTGGAAGGTAAGTCATTTGCTGTTTGGTTATGACACGGCTGTGGTGGCAGACTCAAATGAGAAATTGCGAAATATGGTGCTTGAGTTTAGGAAAGTGTGTGAAAGAGAAATTTGAGAGGTAAGATAATCAAAATAAGAACATTAACTTTAGCAAGGGAGAGAGACAAGTGGTTGGAGTGAGGGTTTAATCGGAGAGAGTCTGAAGGAAGTGGAGTGTTTTAGAAACCTGACAGTGGATATGGCAGCATATGGAACCATAGGAGCTGGAGTGGGTCATACGGAGGGTGAAGGGGCTAAGGTCCAAAGCGAATTGAGGAGTGTGTGGAAAAAGAAGTCCCTGTCTGTGAGGGTAAAGTTGGGTATGTCTAATGGTATAGTAATCCCAATGATGATGTGTGGATGAAAAGCGTGGGTTTTAGATATAATAGTGTGGAAGAGGAGGGTGTATGTGTTGGAAATGAAATGTTTAAGGACAATACGTGGTGTGAGGAGGGTTGATCAAGTTAGAAGTGATGGAATGAAAGAGAGAATGGTAATAAGAAGAGTATGGCTGAGAGAGATGAAGAGGGTGTGCTGAAATAGTCTGGACATCTGGAAAGATGACAGAGGAAAGGTTGACCAAGAGGGATATCCTGTTAGAAGTAGAGGGAACAAGGAAAATATTGACACTGAACTGGAGATGAAAAGACGCCTTGAGTAATCGAGCCCAGGACATGCAGGAAGGTGTAAGACGCGCACGGGTTAAAATAATGGGAGTGATATCGTATATATAGAGAGACGGGCTCTCAGTGGGCTGAACCAAGATATATGAAGCAGCCGAGGTAAATCACGGAAGGGTCTGTGGGCTTGGGATGTGGATAAAGGGTATCATATATGACAACTGGAGTGTAAATGAGGAAATGAGGTCTTTCTTCGTCTGTTTCTGGCACTATCGCGCGATGTGGCAAACGGCGAAAAATATGCAAGAAAAAGAAAAGAAATTAAGATCATATATATATATATATATATATATATATATATATATATATATATATATATATATATATATATTTATTTATTTATTTATTTATTCATTTATATGTTTATTCATTTATATATCTTGCAAAGGAGCTTATGTGAAATACTGTGAAGTGTTCGTTGTTGTGTACGAGTGTTGAGGTGTGTTGGCGTGAGGGTGTTGTGAGTGCGAGTGAGCGTCGGCTCCTCATCATCCCCAGCATCTGTCTCCTCCATCACGCCCGACGCTTGTCTCTTGCTCTCCCAGCCACACTCCTCATCCTCTCTCGTGTTACACCAGCCATGTTTGTTCTGGGCTAATGTCCCCCGGGGTCATTGTCGCCTCCTCTTAATCTCCTTATTCTAACCTATATGATTGCCTTATGTTCCCCAGTCCTTACTGCTGCACAGCCAGGCACAGTGCTCTTTGGTCTGGTAACACTGGGAGGTGTGTACGTATACTCCTGCCGTGGTCGGGTACGAGCCAGCGAGAATTGCGGCTGATTATAATGGGTTCTTATCAGACATGCACACTGACTGTAGGGACATATACGGGTCCATCATGCGGGTATTTTTCGCTTCATTAGAAAGCTGTGGGAAGCCCCATTACCGTTGAGGGAGACCGAAACCCCTTCAACACGACGGGAGACCCACGAGTATTATTATGGCTCCGCCCCTGAGCTGGCCGTTAGCGGGTCGGGTCAGAGGTGACGACATCATACCGAAGGGTTGTATGGTCGTGCTCGAGGGTCGTACTCAAGGGGTTAACGAGACGGGAGAGTCGGCCTTCATAATGAGCGATGTTGACAGCAGGGTGGAAGAGCTAATTGGGAATTTCTGCTTTTCAACAAGTGTTTTGCTGGTTAGTTAATACTCGGCGTTCCAACCATTCTCCAACGGTCAGCTTATTCCAACGGGATTTTATTTTTTATTTCCCTGCTCATTATTTACGTCAAAAACGTTTGCCTTCAGAAATTTATTATTATTATTATTATTATTATTATTATTATTATTATTTATTTATTTATTTATTTAGGGGGAGGTAAATTTGATTATGGTTTACCTGAGGCGTATTCCTTCGCAGAAGTTAGCACATTCTTGTGGTTATTTTAGATTAGAAATTATATTCCTTCTTTTTTCCAAGCCATGATAACATCGTCAACACAGGATAGTGTTACTGTTGCGTGTGTGTTTTTGAACTGTGTTAAGATTTTTGTGATATTACAAAGGAATTCAAACAGCAACAGACCACTGAGTCCCTTCAAGGCTGTTTGTGATAGTGGAAGAGATATGAAGATCATAGATCAGTGTGGTAAGAGTAGAATTACGTTATTATTAGAAATAGAAATATTTATCACGTCTGTTCTTAAACTTATGTATGGTACTACTTTCAGCCACTCTAATTGGTAAATCAATCCATTATGTTAACAGTCCAGTTGAAGAAAGTTCTTTCGCCTCATTCGAGGTAAAATGTTTGCCCACGAGTTTGTAACCATTACTAAGAGTGAAATCAGTCGAATCTGCCCCTGCGTAAGTCGTTAGATCGAGATTATCGAAGCCTCTGATGATTTTAAATGCCCGTATCAGATCACCCCTTAGCCTTCTCTTTTCGAAGCTAAAGGGATTTGAGTCGTTTAGTCGGCTGTCATAAGGATTTGTTTCTCAGTCCGGGAATGATCTTGGTGGCTCGTCTCTGCACTCTCTCCATTCTGTCTGTCTTTCCTCAAGTAGGGAGACGCACGAGTGACTCGTAAAGAGCGATGATAATTTCCCTGTACTTAAGATACCTCGCCTAATGCATTCTGGTGAGGGGATGACACGTCTGGCGGGGCAGCTATGTTTTATGCCTTAACTGATGATGATGCTGGCTGCGGACCTGCGGAGGTCTGCTGCTCCTCAGCTTGGTCTCAGACCAGGTTGTTGAAGGCCGTGGCTCATAGGTCTAGACAACCATGATATTTTCTCTAGTGTGGTGCATTTTTATAGATACTTAACCTGACCTTTTTTTAAATGTCTCCACTGAACGGTCTGAAGTGTTGCGTGTGGCTGCAAGTCGGATGCTTCGATTTTATCTTTAATTTTGCTGTTTCACGTTGCGTTTTTGATAATATTTTACAATGTTTCATACCTGTGGTGCCAATAGAGAATTAGTTTCGATTGTAGATTGGGAACCATATCTTCCAGGATTTTCGAGGATAAGTTATGATATGTATCTTGCTTGCTTGTTAGATTTTCTGTCTTACAATAGTCAACCTGGGACGGACTAAACAAGCCCTAATTCTGGCCACTCCAGATGTGAGGAAAAATGAGAAATGAAAAATAGAACATAGACGAAATTGATTTAAGCTTCTTAGATGTGTATAGACATAGCTCTTAAGGTGGAAAGATTATAAAAAGAGGGAAAGACGAAAGAAGGAAGAGAATGCTGCAGCTTTCCAATTTGAGGAAAGAAGCAGGTATCATACCGGGCTGATTCTCCATAGAAATTATGTGAAGCAACGACCGGACTCTCGTGCCATGTGTCCAGGCTTTAGCGTCTTGGATGCACTCAGAAAGTCGGAATGATACCTGTAGAACAGAGAAATGCATCATCATCAAAAGGAGTGGAAAGTAATGTTTGAAGAGAAGGGGTAATAGGAGAGTTGACAAGGCGGAAGACTTTTAATTCCATTCTAGCTAAAAGGTGGATGAAAGAGAACCATTCCGTATATTTTAAGTAGTTCTCCGAACTGGGGCTGATAAGACCCCCATATATCTGGAATATCTGCTCTCAGGAAAAATACTTTTGGCACCTGTACGACGTTCCAAGGATAGAGTGGAGGATATGGTTCATGCTCAGTACGTGCATGTTATTTCATTGGCGAGTTGTAGTGTTTTGAAACTGAATACTTGAAAAAGAGAAAGATTTAGAAAGAGATAAAGGTAGAAATTGCGTGTGGGTGGTGTATAATTTACCCAGGTCACTCATTCTCCAATCTGAGATGCTGCACTGGCCCATATTAGAGAAATGATATGTTTAGTTCTTGGAAAAAAAAAAAAAGAGTATTGGAGCCATGACGGAAGGGAAGGTGGGTTGAAGTCTAGATTGTAATGATTGGCGTAAGAGTGAGTAGAGTAAGAGGCTGAAGAAACAAGATCATTTGCAGAGAGATGAAAGATGGCAGGCGATTAGATAGAACCCTGAAGTACAACACTGTTGATAAAATAAGAGGGAAAAGGCGCGCCACCATTGTCTACAGCGATGGAATGACCAGTATAGAAGCTTTGCATCAGAGAACAGAAAGGAGCAGAAAAGCCAAAAGAAGGAAATACAGAAAGGAGACCGTGCCAAACCCTGTCATGTATTTTGCAGGTGTCCAGGACCACGACAGCACTAAAATCTCCGAGAGAGGAAGACCAGAGGTGAGTTACATGGCAGAGAAGACCGCCGGCGGAATTTGCACCGCGAAAGTCGAAGACTACATTGGTGATCTGAAAGAAGGAAATGGAATTATGTGTGATGAAGTGAGAGTTAAGAAAGGTATCAAAGGCTTTGGAGACAGTAGAAGTGAAAGCGATGTTTCCATAATTAGACGGGCTAGAACAGTCTTTTTATTCGTGTGATTTAGCTGCACCAAGGCATGCTTACAAGAGGAAGGAAGAGCTAAGGATTTTAGACAGAGACTATGTTGGTAAGCAAGGATCAGAGCCACCTCAAGGGCTATGCATCTTGCCACATGCAGCTGTTAGAGTACAAGGAAGACCCTGCACAAGGATTTTTAAGTGTAACTGCCGTCTGCATACATTTTAACTGTAATTTCGCTCTGTATAAAAGGTGGTGTTAGCACACAGCAGTACTCTATTCAAGAGTATTAATACGTAGGAGAACTTCATCATTGGTTTTGTCTCTCTCTCTCTCTCTCTCCCAAGTGGTTTCTCTAGTGTGTTCATTAATGGTAAGGTCATTAGACAGTGTTACTCCGAGCTCTTTTGACTAATTTGAATATGCATGTGAAATAACTCAAAATATATATAAACACTGCCCGTTGTATGTAAGTTGGACCAGATTATTTTTATTTTATTTTTTTTTTTTTTTTTTCTTGACGCTTTGTTTCCGTTCATAAAGCAGCCAACTCATAAAGAATTTAGTCAGCCTGTGAATTTATAAGTTTCTTTTCATAAGAAAGTTCCAAGGCCAAGGTACTTAAGAAAGTGGAAGATGATATACTGGGAGAGTAAACTGTTATAGAAAGTGTACTGGTATACTCCGTTTCCCTCCATGAACTGCCGTCCCGTATTGATTATGCGTGCACTCTTTCTCGAAGTAACGTGAAGTAATTCATCTGTGTACTTTTAACAGTATTTCCAGATTACATTTAGGAAATATCCAGAGCAAAACGTTGTGTACGCCTTTCTCAGATGAGTATGGCACATAGCCAATAGAAACTCTCTCATGATAGCTCGTGAATTGTAGATGTGCACTTTCATATCATCATCGCTTTCCCGATGCATATCATATAGCCGGCTCAGGCAGAATCCTGCCTGCTGTAGTTTTCCATGACTGTGAGTGGAAAGTTGTTTACATGTAGCCTTGTGACATATACAACCCAGTCTCTTCTGTACACCTTTATAACTTCTTTGTAGCAGAGTTACCTGTCCAGTGGTAAAGGTTTTATGTTTACAGTGCAATACCCTATGATTTGCATACATGCACCTCTTCAGTTTGGATGCGATGGCACTGAGAAAATGTATTGCAGCCCATACAGATTCCTTTCTGAAGACGAGAAGGAAACTAGATTCTAAGAAGACCCGGGAAGACACTGTCCATCTTATGTGGCGAGTGGTGCCACGCGCGAGTGCCTGGCAGAATATATGGTGGAGGGTGATAAAGGCGCCCCACGGACGAGATGGCCCACTGCAAGTCAGTGGTAAGATCTCAGTAAGGTTTAGGGGCGAAACTTTCATAAACCTTTTCACGTATCAGCATCAGAAAAACTCTCGGGCCCGCTGCCAGTGACGACGAGGGGGGTTAGTGTCGCATTTAGCGCTGCATTTGTTTACTTGTAAGTGGGACTGATGTTAGTGGGATGCATCGCTGTGGACGGGGCAGCGTTAGTGTCGAGGCACGCGGGGCGGTGTTTGTGTATGCCAGACTAGTGGCATTGGTAATGCTGCCGCCCAGAGCCCCACCACGCGCCGCCCGCCGCCTCTGCTCGACCCCCGCTGTATGCATGGCCCGCTCTCCTGCCGCCCTCCGCCTGCCCCTGTGGCTCGCGACGCCACTCATATCTTACAGTGGATAACCTGGCCGGGTCGGCTCCGTACCACGAGGACCCGAGGATGTCCACCTCTGGCCTGGGGATGTTGGGGTAGCGCAGGACTAGGCCTTACATGTAGCGTGTGGCGGTGTGGACAGACAGGACTCGTGAGACTGCACATCACCTCGCTGGCAAATAGGTAATGACGAGATTATCAGGCAGTCGCTAGGCTGATGAACCACCTCGCTCACTTACGATTTACACGCTAAACTCTCAGATTATCATACTGGGTATGTTTGCTGTTGAACGGGTGGTGGTGAGGAACTCGGCAGCCGAGGATTGGGAGGGTAAAAAAAGTTATTCGTGTTATTGAAATGACGGGCAGTGGCTTGCCCCTGGTGGGACGACCTGGTTTGGTATGAGCGATGCGCACCCTCTCCCTGAACTCTGAACTGTTGTACAATGGTTATGGAAGGATGTCGCATAATTTGGCCGTATTCATTAAAAGTGGCCACTGGTTCACTTGATATTGGCTGAAGATCCTCGCTAGAACCCGCCCTCCGCCGAATGTAGATGCCATGTTGTATATATGTATATGTTAGACTGTGGACGTCAAGATGTGGGCTGGGGAGCGGTGAAACTGGCTGGCAGTGTGTGTGTGTGTGTGTAAATTTTATTTTTTGTATTTAAAAATTTTCATGAATTTTTTTTAAGTTTTATCTCTTGAAAATTTTCAGTTATATTCTGTGCAGTTATCTGTTTGTAATTACCTTTTTGTATTATGGGGAGGGAATTTTACAGTCTTGTGGCCCCATCTCTTAAAACATCTCTACTATCATACAACTTTTTCAGCCCATTCAGTTTTGTCCCTTCCTAAACTTTATGATCTTTCACTGTAAATTGCTTGGGTTGTGATGAACATTATTTTTTACGTTTCGTCATATAGTCACGTCATCATCAGTGGCTGAGACAAATGAAAATTAAATTTGAGAAAAACTATACAGTTGAACAATAAAAACTTTGTAAAAACAATACAGGAAGAAAACATCACATTTAAGGTGTGTGATGTTTTCATACTGTATTGTTTTCATAGATAGTTATTAGTGTTTTACTGATTTTTTTATTATATTAATTTATGTATTTCTTATCATGTTTCTGTTTTAGCCACTAATAAAAAAGATGCTGTTCATCGCGACTCTTTCATCTGAACATAAAGTTCCTGAGGAAGATTCCATCTTCTCTGAAATATAGAACTGCTTTACATCCTTTCTATCAAGGTGCCTCTTCAGTTTCATGTTATAGCCTCTGGCTGTTCTAACATCATTCGAAGAACTGTTTACTATTCGTGTGTGTGTGTGTGTGTATGTGTGCTGCGGGAAGAGAGTTTTACCTTGTTCCCAGTTCTTTAACCATGTGTATATGTCTTTATTCCTTGCGTTTACACGCACTCAAATAACCCAGCCTAAACCAAATACTCATTTATGGACCAACTCTGAGGGAAGGATGAACAGCTGTATTGGCTGTGCTCAGCTGCTACTCTGTGTGTGTGTGTGTGTGTGTGTGTGTGTGTGTGTGTGTGTGTGTGTGTAATTTCCTATTTGTGCTGTATTGGAAGGGAATTCTACACTCTTCTGTGACATTATCACACTGGGTTATAAGTTTAAAGGTTGTGATGAAGTCACCTCTTACCCTTCTCTTCCATGGTGGACGAGTATATGGTCTCTAACCTGTTACTGTAACTCGGCCTTTGTAATTCTGGTACAGTCTGTTTGGTCTTTCTAAGGACTTTCTTAATTAGTTCCTTGTACTTCTTTAAGTGCATTGACCAAACTTTTGAGGAATATTCTAGTTTTGGCCTAATAGACGATGTGAACAATTTGCTGAATATTTCATTTTTTTTAAGCTGGTGGGATGGATCATGCGGAGTTTCAAGAAAAGGAAAGAAAAACCGCTGATGAAACTCTACAAGGTGTTAATTATTTCACGAATAGAAATTCTATGTTTTAACATCATCCCACAAGGCAGGCGAAATTGCAGTTTTGGAAAGAGTTCAGATATTTTTTATGGCCCGTGGTAAAGGAATTAAATGAAACGAAATCATTGAGGCTGCACCCTGGAGAGCAGACGGGAGAGTTATGTCGTCATCCATACCGGAAGCATCCTACAAGGCCTGGTCCCTAACTTACTCTTGGAAGTGTGATCCTTCCGGCTTGACAGGTATGGAAAACTGTAAAACACTACCTCTGAAATTTAAAGGTACGATATACGTAAGATGGGATAGCACCTTGAACATCTAGGGCCCGAGACTCTTCAGCAGCATACCTGCACTCAGAAGAATCATGCGATGCACAGTTTAAGAGTGCCTTGGACACGTAATTACAAATTGTACCAGACCAGCCTGGCCGTGAAGGCTTATGGCTGCGGGCTTCGGCCTCCAACAGGTTTGCTGACCAACGACCCAACCTAGTAGCCTGGGCCCAGCCCGGGCTGTGGGGGATAAAAGACCTCCCGAAGACTTCACCAGGTATACACCTTATACTTGAATGTGATTCTAATCTTTGCGAGGAGACAGGTCGTCTCATTTACAATTCTTCTGAGGTGGGGCTGAGGCGACAGACTGGTTAGGTACAGTGTCGACTGTGTCCCTCTGACACAGACTCCGACGGCTTATTTCCTGCTACATAATATTATTCTCGTGGCCTACTTTCACCGAGTCGCATCCTCATTACCTTACATTAACTCTGGCTGATTTTCATGAACCGTGTATTAGACCAACTTTGGTTTTGTGTAGGACCTGTTCCATAAAAGTTGATGTAATCCTCTTCTGTCATCCCCAAATATCTTTAGAGGAAGGTTCACATATGGCATTATTTCTTGTAATAGTGTACCATAAATCGGCAGCTGCCAGGACCAACGAATTGCATCAATTAGCAGCGAAGACCTGACTGGTAACATTACTGTCACCAAAACAGCATTGATCACATGGTCAAGGTTCTGGCGACCGACGTGAGGAAATGATCAGCAGATTTAAACCCTTCACCACTGCAGCTCGACCCTCGGGTATGATGGCCTGACTCTTGACCTGCTCCTTATGGGTCAGGTCAAAGGCCAGGCCGTCATACACAAGAATCCTACCGTCGTGCTCAAAGGGTTGATTTAAACGACAGTTGCACGAACTGACTTGCCCTCAGTTGCTGGGAGGCCAAGAAAAAAAAAAAGTACAAATGAGTGCTGTCAACTCAGTATAACGAAGGAAGCAAATTAATCCTCATTTGTCGTCCCACTGTTGACTTACCGGGAAAGGTCAAGGGTTGGAAAATCTGAAGGATTTCATCGAGCTGAAATCGAAAACGTCAAGATTAGCAGATTCACAGAGAGCGACGGGTGGTCCAATAAATAGGAAAGATGAGCAAATACAACCTTTTCTCAGCAAAGAAATCTAACACAACAACCCATACTGGTGCTGTAGTACAGTGGAAGATTCATGCGAGGATGTAACAGAGAGACAGTGTGGGACATTTTGAGAAGTCGTGGCGGCCAGTGTTGAGCGAGCTGATAAACTCTCATCACTGACTACCTCCAGAATGCTTCATAAACATTACTCGCCCAGCAACATGTCAAGAATAAATTTTGCTGTAAATTGCAAACTTTATCGACGCGGCGAATTTAGAATGATAAAGTAAACGAAAACATATTAGTGGAATCGTTGAAAGTAGTACTTTTTCCCTTTTTAAAAAGTTTAGGTTAGGTGGGGTGGGGTGGCTTATTGGTTGGTATTGTGTGTATTTTCGTAATTGCGTCGCTTTACAAAAGCATCGCAGTAAGTGATCGTCGCAGGTGGCAAAAAGTTCTATTAACAGTAACGATTCTGCCGTTACGATTATTATCGATTTCCATACGTTAGATTCGCCACGTTCCTGTGTTAAAATTTACCGGTTTTTCTCCATCCGACTTCGAGAGGGCCATTAGCAGCTCGCCTCGAACTCTGTTCCATGACTAAGGGTCATAGGGTTGTGTCCTGACAGAACAATGATACAACAGGAAATTTTAAAAGCCTTCGGCTACACTGACGCCGGTATCATCCCGTAAAATTCAATAACTGCTGACACCCATCCTCTTCACAAACAAATGGGGAAAATGCTAGAAAGGTACAGGCCAATTGCACTAATACCGTTCGTCGTAAAGATGTTAGATAGAAGAATTTTGAAATGTGCTCGGAATATGTTTTAATGAAATAGCATGTACAACCTGGCTTTAACAACGGCTTGGCTATGGTAAGGTCATACGAGTCTCCACAGAAAAATGTTGATAACTCTACTTTCCTCGTACAGCAAAGCTGTGCAGTACTCTTCTTTCCTTCGTATTTCCTTTAGCTATATCCTTTCCCCTTTTAAATCTGGGTCAAAAAACACTTGAGATGAGACACACATCTCAAGTAGATGGTAGTGGGTTCGATTCTTGCTGTTGGAGGGAATACTTGATCGCAGTTTCCCGCGTTATCGAGATAGTACAAGTAATAGATAAAGAAAGGCCGTATGCGCTTGCATCCATTCTCTGATGTTATGTTTAATACACCGAAACTACAGCTCCCTCTCCAAAACCAGGGACCACAGACCTTTCCATGGTTTACCCCGTATGCTTTTCATGCTCTTGTTGACAGCACGTCGATCCCTGTTTGCCACATCGTTCCAATTCACTCAGTCCCATGCACGCCTTTCAGCCTCCAGCATGTTCAGGTCTCGATCGCTCAACATTTTTTACGCTCCGTCCTTCCATCTCCAATTTGGTCTCCCTATTCTCCTTGTTCCCTCCACTTCTGACATATATCCTTTTTGTCATCATTTCCGCTCTTGTTCTCTTCATATCTCGAAACCATTTCAGCACACCTTCTTCAGCTCTCTCAGCCACAATGCTTTCCCTTTCAACACTTACTTGATCAAACCACCTCACACTGCATTTCGTCCTCAAACATTTCATTTCCAGTACATCCACCCTCTTCCGCATAGCTTTATCTATAGCCCATGTCTCACATTCATATGACATTGTTAGGGTTACTAAAGCAAGGTTTCCATTCTTGCCCTTCCAGATAATGAAAGGAAAAAGGAACAAAACAAGGGAAAGTATTTACGAAATTTGGATTGATTTTTGATTAACTTTTACCGATATCACCGGCAAGTTTATTGTGCACCCCATGCTCATCCTGTGAGCGGTAGTGCGAAAGGTATACTGAGGTCACAAAGGGTCTTAATAAGACCCCAGTGGGTTAATATTACATATGTTGTTTTGTAGGTGGAGAAAAATCTGTTTCTAAAAATATGCGAGGTCATAAATATTGGGAAAGATATTGAGAGGTAGAAAATTGTAAAGCTTCGAGGTGTAGGCGAAGAAATAGTTATCATAACCCCACCCTAGCTTCATTTACTCTATCCTTTTTCCATTCTACGCTCAATTTCTTTTGGAATATCTTCACACAAGTCCCATTTCCAACCTCACTTACTCTCACCACTCTCTTTTCGCCGTTATTGTGTCATCTTTCCCGAAAACCTCTACTCGTCTTCACCCTCTCTTCCACAAGGTAGTGATCAGACATCCCACCAGTTGTCCCCTTCAACACATTTACATGTAAAAGCCTCTATTTTACAGGCCTCCGAATTAATATGTAATCTAATAATGCCCACTGACCATCTTTCATGTTCACATAATTGTAATTATTTATGTCACTTTTTTTTTTAAACCAGGTAATCCCAATGACCAGTCCTTTTTCAGCACACAACCCCACAAGCTCCCACAAGCTGTTCACCATTTCCTTTCATAGTACTGCATACCTCATGCCCCCCAGTTATACCAAGTGCCACATTACTCACCTTCGCATTCAAATCACCCATGACTGATTCCTGATCTCTTGCATCAAAACTGTTGACACACTCAGCTGCTCTCAGAGCACTTGCCTCTGATGATCTCATGGCCAGGTGCATGAGCACTAATAATGACCTATCCCTCGCCATCCACTTTCATTTCTACCCACATCAATCTAGAATTTATTTCCTTACACTCTTACACACCAACAGCTCCTGCTTCAAGAGTAATGCTGCTCTTTCCTTAGTTCATGTCCTCTCACCAACCCCTGATTTACTCCAAAGACATTTCCAAACTATCCTTCCCCTTTACTCTTGAGCTTTGTTTCACTAAGAGCCAGAACTTCCAGGTTTCTTTCCTCAAAAATACTGCCTATCTCACCTCTTTTCTCATCTTGGTGACATCCACACACATTTAGACACCCCAGCCTGAGCCCTCGAGTTAGGGTGAACACTTCCTGCCTGGCTCATTCTTCTGTTAAATCTTTTAGAAAGTGAAAGACAAGAAGGGGAGAGTTTCCAGCCCCCTTTAGTCGCCTTCTACGACTCACAGGGAATATGGAGGTAGAATTCTTACTCCCTTACATATATATATATATATATATATATATATATATATATATATATATATGTATGTATGTATGTATGT
>JAYMFT010379889.1:0-20676 GCA_038088735.1 Panulirus argus | reverse complement strand
GCACATTATTTACCTCCTTCCAAAACATCTTTTTAATCTCCCTAAAGTTTAACGATACTCTCTCACCTCAACTCTCAGTTACCTTCTTTTTCAACCTTTGCACCTTCCTCTTGACCTCCTGCCGCTTTTCCTTATACAACTCCCAGTCATTTGCACTCCTTCCTTGTAAGTATTGTCGAAACGCCTCTCTTTTCTCTATCACTAACAACATTACTTCTTCATCCCACCACTCACTACCCTTCCTAATCTGCCCATCTGCCACCTTTTTCATGCCACATGCATCTCTTGTACATGCCATCACTGCTTAACCAAATACATCCCATTCCTCACCCACTCCCCTCACTTCATTTGCTCTCACCTTTTGCCATCCTGCACTCAATCTCTCCTGATATTTCTTCACACAAGTCTCCTTTCGAAGTTCACTTACTCTCAACACTGTCTTCTCCCTGACATTCTCTCTTCTTTTTTGAAAACCTCTACAAATCTTCACCTTCGCCTCCAGAAGATAGTGGTCAGCCATCCCACCAGCTGCCCCTCTCAGCTGGTGGGATTATAACATTGCACATAAGAAAGGATGTTTGAGGCTTTTCGATATACTTTGGATTTTAACATACCTTGCTTCTAATTATGTCAACATCCAAGAAGGGTAAACTATTCTTATTCTCTTCTACAATGAACTTTATGACTTGAGACAAGTTGCTCTGTCTTGTCAACAACAAATCAGTACCTGAATGGACCAGCCATAAACACAAATATGATCAACATATCAGAACCATGTGAAATTATCCTGTTTCATTTCACTTAACAATCAGGTTTTAAAATCCTAAATGTACAAGTCTACAAGTACAGGGGATAAGGGATTACCCATAACCATGCCAAGCTTCTGAGAAAAGTATTTACCATCAAAACTGAATGGTGAATTACCTATATATAATTACGCTGGGAATTCCTTCAGTATTTGAACCTATATTCTCTTGAAGAAAAGTCATTACATTATTATTGGGAACATTAGTGAAGAGAGACTTAGCACTGACTGTTACTGTAATGAAGGGATGATCTCATCACACAGTTCAGTAGTCAAAATCCAAGTTTCGTGTTCTTATGTTTAGTTAAGAAGCATAAGCCTATTAGTCTAATAAAACTGATGAGAGACCCATTAAAGTCAGTATTATACAGACTCTCAGAAAGGTTAGTGAAATTACTGTGCAGTTTCTGCCTCATTCATTCGTAATGGTGAAGATCTGCTCAATATACTTAAATCCTTAAAAGTTGACAGTCTAATATTCCCACTGCTGATGTACTGAATTTTTTTCCAGAGGTTATACGTTCAAATACTGATGGAATGCCCATAAGCTATATTGTCAAACTTATCAAATTATTAGTGAAAAAATCAGCTTTAATTTCAATGTCAAATATTTTACTCTGTGATTTCGTATGGCTGTGTGTAATTCGTTATCTTCTGTACATGCAAACTTGTACATTTTAATATTTTGAAACTAGATTACTATGTGATATGTAACCAAATAATGCTGTATGGTTTAGATATGTTAATGACATCTTACGCTTTTGGCCAGGCCATTCAGATGCTGACTTGTTCTTGGCAAGACAGTACATTTTTTTCCAATTTACATATATCATAATCGTATCAATGTTAAAAAAAATCTAATCATTTCTATGTTCCAAAGAGTTTATAAGATTATAGACCATGAACATTTTTATGAAATGAACATAATGTTACAGACAAGCAATAAATTCCAGTATCCGACAGCCAAACAAAAATATCTTATAATGATACACAGAAGAGAGAAAACAACAGAAACAGACCTTTGTTCTATCATCTATGAAAACTTTACTGTCATTGTTCCAACTCTGTGTGTGGCTATCACATACAACACGATTAAAAGCAACCTTATCCAACATGCCCCTAATGATGTGAATGACAGCATGTGTAGAATTCCTTATAAAGGCTGTGATGGGCTCCATGTCGGTCAGACAAGGAAAAAGTTAAAAATATGGATTAGCAAATATAATTATAGTGTCAGAAGAAGTCAGCATGATAGTGGCTTATTTTAAAAAATGGTCTCGATCCACCTCGTTGACTTGAGAAACTCTCCTAATATTACAAATACAAAATCTTTTCTGGAAATATATGTTGTGGAATTTTGTTTTACTGCATAAAAAAATAATATAAGTCATGGGTATTTTAGTTATGATACGTTAAAGACGAATCTGATCTGTGGATAATACTTGCCGACGTGATCTTAAGTGATAGGTCAGTACAACCCTCCCATCTCCGGGTTCCTTACCATAGCCTCTAAGTCTGCTTCTCTATATACAGTATCTGCCGTGCCCACTTTTGTTCATCTGTCCATAGCTTTGTAAACAGAGACTTATTCAAGACAGAAATGTTGTTGAGGCTTGTTAAACATCAGAGAGGAGGTGACTGTGCTGCTGACTGGTTATTTAGGATTTTTCAGTGAATGCATGGATTGTGGCGGAATGTCATTGTATAAAAGGCAAGGGGGATAAAGGTGAGTGTTCAAAGCACGGAGGTGTAAGTATGCTGAGTGTACCAGGTAAGTTGTATGGGAGAGAAGTGATTGAAAGGGCGAAGGCATGTACAGAGCATCAGACTGGGGAGGAAGTGTGTGGTTTCAGAATTGATAAAGGATACGTGCATCAGGTAGTTTGCTTTAAAGAATGTGTGGGAGAAATACTTTGAGACACAGAAGGCTACGTATGCGTCATTTGGAGAAAGCATATGATTGGGTTGACAGAGATACCTTGTGGAAGGTCTTAAGAATATATGGTGTGTGGGAGGAAAGCTGCTAGAAGCAGTAAGAAGTTTTCATCAAGGGTGTAAGGCATGTGTACAAGAAGAGAGGAGAGAGTAGTTCCAAGTGAAGGTTGGTCTGCGGCAGGGTCGTGTGACGTCACCATGGCTTCTTAATTTGTTTATGGATGGGTGGTGAGGAAGGCAAATGCAAGGATCTTGGAGAGAGGGGCGAGTACATAGTCCGTAGGGGGATGAAAGAGCCTGGGAAGGGAGTCAGTTGTTTTTTGTTGAAGACACAGCACTGGCGGTAGATTCGAGCGAGAAACTGCAAAAGTTGGTGACTGAGTTTGGAAGAGTGTGTGAAAGGAGAAAATTTAGAGTAAATGTTAATAAAAAAAAAAGGGGGTAATTTGGTTCAGCAGGGTTGAGGGACAGGTTAGGTGGGGTGTGAGTTTAGACGGAAAAAATTTAGAGAAACTGAAGTGTTTTAGATACATGGAGTGGACATGGCGGCAAATGGTACCAAGGAAGCAGAAGTGATTCACATGGTGGGTGAGGGGGCAAAAGTTCTGTGAGCATTGAAGAATATGTGGAGAGATAGGTCGGAATCTAGGAAGGCAAAAATGGGTATGTTTGCAGGTACAGTAATCCCAACACTTATAAGGCTGCTGGGCATGGGCTATGAATGAGGATGTGCGGAGGAGGGTGGATGTGTGGAAGTGAAACGTTTGAGGATAACATGTGGTTTAAGGGATTAAGTAATAAAGAGTAAGAGAGAAGTGTGGTAATAAAATAAGGTTGAGAGAACTGAAGAGGGTGTACTGAAATGGTTTGGACGTCTAAAGGGAATGAGTGAAGAGAGGTTGAAAAAGAGGATATATGTGTCAGAAGTGGAGAAGATAAGAATGGAGAGACCAAACTGGAGGTGTAAGTGCACAGTGAAAAACATTTAGAGTGATCTAGATCTGAACATGCAGGAGGGTGAACGGCGTACACGGAATAGTGAATCGGAACGATGTGGTAAACAGGGGTCGACGTGCTGTTAATGGATTAAATCAGAGCACGTGAAGCTTCTGGGGTAAACCATGAAAAGAACTCTGGGACCTGTTTGTGGATAGGAAGCTGTTTTTAGAGAATGGATGGGAGCAAATACGCCCTCACTTCGTCTATTCCTGGCTTTACTTCGCAAACTCGAGAAATGGCGATCAAGTATTAAGTTTATATTTCTTTTTATGTTGAAGGCTTCAGTCACGGACAAAATTTCACATCAAGGCCGGGCCTTAATTGAGATAGACAGAGAGAATTATGAAAATGAAAAAGAAAGACAAGGAAAAGTATTTACGAATTTTTGAGAAAGTGAAAGACCTATCTTTTGAAACGTGCGAGGTCATAGTTAATGGGAAAGACATGGGAAGGTAGAGGGTTCCAAAGCTTCGACGTGCAGGGAAAGAAGCAGATATCAAAACGGCCCACCCTTAAGTTGCTGATGGCCACACAATAATCGTGTAAAGCAGCAGCTAGCCGAGTATTGTGTCGTCCAGCTAGTGTTGGGGGTACACAAGCAGCCAGCTCTCGGGAGCAAAAACCAAAGTAATTCCTATAGAAAAGGGAAAGTGAACCAACATTGCGGCGTAGGGCAAGGGGGTCAAGTTTGGAAGCTAGCCTGGGACAGTTTATAAGTCGGACCGCTTTTAACTCAACCTCTGTCAAATATTATCTTTTTTTTATGTTGAAGATTCCAGTCACGGACTAAAGTCCACATCAAGGTCGAGACTTAATTGGAATATAGAGAGAATTGTGAAACGGAAAAAGAAAAGGCAAAGGGAAGTATTTTGCGAATATGGAAACAGATCTAGAACCACCCCAAATGTGATAGTAGTACTCCATACAAGGATGAATCAATCCCTTGTATAAACGGAGCAACTGATCAGAAGAGAAGTTTCGACATCTAAACAGGACACCCACTTTCTTAAAGGCAGACTTAGCTATTCCCATAATTTCGGGTTTCCAAGAAAGAGTGGATATTTCAGTAATAACAAGTATGTTCTTGAATCAAGAGGTGGAATTACAAAACCTTCAAAGAAGAAACGAGAGTTGTGAGTTTTCGAAAGAGAGATGGGTAGAAAATGAGTCTTGGAGGCATTAAACTTATGAAGACTTTGTGTACTCCCCTGAGATATGCAGTCCAAGTCTGAGTTTACTGAGTAAGCTATGTCAAGACGAGATGCAGACAGAATGAGAGAAGAGGGAGCAGAATTGAAGGATGTGGATGAATGCAGTGTTGAGTCGTGAGCGTATGAGTGCACTGGATTATATGTGGAGGAGAGGAAATCGTTGAAAAAAGGGAGAAAAAGTGTAGGGGACAGGATAGAACCTTGAGAGACACCACTGTTGATGGAGAAAAGAGGGGAGGTTGATCTATCAACAACCACCGAGTCAGATCGGCCGGAGGGGAAGTTGGATATGAAGGAGCAAATTGAGGGAGGGAAGCAAAAAGAGGGAAGCTTAGAGACAAAATTCCGATGTCACACCCTGTCAAAAGTCTTAGATATATCAAGGGCAACTACACGTGACTCTCCAAAATCTTTCAGTAATGATGACTAGACATTAGTAAGATAGGACAGAATATCACCAGTGGATCTCGCCTTACGGGAGCCGTACTGGTGATCAGAGAGAAGACTGACTTTCGAGGTGTTTAAAGATATGGGAGTTGAGGAGGGATTCAAAGACTTTAGAAATGATAGATAAAGCAAAAGGACGATAGTTAGAGAGGTCAGAACGGTCACCCTTCTTAGGAGTAGGATGTATCAAAGCATGTTTCCAAGAAAAAAAAGTTCTGGCTTTTAAACAGAAACGGAAAAGACGAGCAACCACAGGTACAAGTTCAGAGGCACACTTTTTCAGTACACGGGGATGGATGCCATCAGAACCATAAGCCTTGTTTGAGTCCAGAAAAAGAAACGCTTTTCGGACAGTTCGAAAAGAGATTACGGGAAGAGGCATAGGATTAGTAAGAGGAGCATCAGGGGGTGAAGGAATGTTAGAGTTATCCAAGGTAGAGTTTTGAGGAGAAACGGGAACCAGAGAGGGTTGCCTTGTCTATGGGAGAGACAGCTATAGTGCCGCCGGAGCGGATAAGTGAAGGGGAGGTAGAGCGACAGAAGTTGTTAGAGATGCCCTTAGCTAAAGATCAGAAAGACCTATCACTGGATGACGAGGAGAGGTTATCGCACTTCCTTTGAATTAAGGAATGCTTCGCCTCACGGATAACGTGCTTGCAGCGATTAGGGGCGATGATAAAAGCAGAATGGGAGGCGGAGGAAAGAGATATTTTCCATGCCCGATATGCTTGATCTCTTGCATTGAATGGCCTCAGAATAGGACTGGTTGAACCATGGACTAGATGAAAAGGTTGCCTTGGAAGAAGAGGGGATAAATGCTTCTATTCCCGCAAGAATAGGCTCCGTTATGAGTTTGCCAGAGACAGAAGCATCACCACATAAAAGACAGTAATTTACCCAAGGAATGTCAGAAAAGAAGCTACTTAAGTTATTCCACTCAGCTTTGTTCAGGTGCCAGTATTTACGCTTGGAAGGGGCTGCTGGAGAGGGAGGTGCCGTTAGAATAGATACTTTTATGAGAGTGTGATCAGATGAGCCGATTGGGGGCGAGATTGTGTATTTACAGCTGGATGGACTAGAGATGAAAAACAAATCCAGAATATTAGGAGAGTGGTCACAGCGGTCAGAAATGTGGGTACCGTGGGAGATAAGTTGCTCTAAATCATTGAGAAATAAGAACATGAGAGCTTCAATCCCTCCGCCATCTGTATGGGAGGATTTCAACAATTCCCTATGTTGAACGTTGAAATCCCTAGGGTAGAGGATCTCAGCTTGCGGGTGAGAGGATATCACAGTTTCATGGCAGCAGTTAAGACAGTTGAAGAAGGATGTGAAATCCGTAATATCAATAAAGTTCTTTCCTCAACTGCTCTCCTGTTCTCTTCCTAGTAGCTTTTTACCCCTCAATATCCTCATTTGCCTCCTTAGTTTTCCGTTACAGTTTTCTATTGGCTTCCAATGTTTTGTCTTCTCTACTGCGTTCTGTTTCCCGTTCTCTCTCTCTTTCATGTAGTTCATATGTTCACCATTGTTTTGCTTAGTCCATGTGCTCCTATATCTCACATTCACTTTGTGGCATCTCTTTCACCCCAAACCTCGTAGGACAGTGAGGGGTCTATCTAATTTCATGAGACAGATGAAGTCCTTTGCCAATGGCGTTACATACCTGAAATGGTTTTAATAAAGAATAAATATTTATAGATTTTTAGTTCATTTCTAAAATCATATTCAAAGAATCATTAATGATGGTTATATCTATGTATCATTTGCCCTCTCGAGTTTACTGTGGAACTGGAACTGAAATTTCAGACATTTTACAAGATATTTTGATTTTTGATGCTTCGTTAACTGCACCGTCGCTATCGTAATTTACTTATTATTGCTTTGTATGTTTTGGGAGGCATTACCTCTCGATAGATATGTTCCTGTATACTGCTGTCCAACACACATATTGAGCCCTGTTAGACCGAGTGCAATGTCATTCTATTTACTGCATCACATGTATGGCATACAGACAATCTGTCTGGCTCACACAGTGTAATTGCATTTTCTGATGGCACAAAAACATTGCATCAGTGTTAAATTCTTCACCGGGTGATAGTAGTTATCAAAGTGCTCTTGGCAGACGAGGAACATATAAAAAGAAAGAGGGATGGAGGCTCCTCATAACTTCCTCACGCTGGTGCAAACAGCAACGCCCAGCAAGTGGACTCAGCGCTGGTAGGGAGTGCCTTTTGGTTGTGTATGGTCTCTCTTAACATAAATAACTCAGACAGGCTTTCAGCAAGAGGACTTCTTGTTTCTTGAGGGGGACGCTGCCTTGGCTTCACTATTACTTCTGCAAATCCATACTAAATTGTTAACCAGTTGTTTCATCTTGTTTACTAACATCATACGGGTTCACTACCTAATGACACCGGTCGTAAACATAGGAATGCAAAGGACTGCCAACAACAACAAAGCAATGAGTCCCTCCGAGGCTGTTTGTGATGGTAGAGAGATCAGAAACCTAAAACTCAGTGTGGAGAGAGAATAAAAGCAGATGGATAACGAAGTAAAAATGCCTGTAAGCTTTTTGATCTAAAGGAACGCAATTAACATCATTTGTGAAATGAAGGGAACCACTCATCCAGTCTTTTGTTGAACATATTCATAGTGTTGCTTTCAAATACTTTTGTTGGTTATTTATGTTATGTGTTGATAATCCTTTTGGAAAAAAAAGTACTTCTCATTCAGAGTAACTTTCCTAGGAGTCTGTGTCCATTAGAACAAGTTTAAGCAGACTGATATCGGCTTCAACAACTACTTAATTCATGATCGACGGTCTATGATACTTCTGAAAATCTGTTAGATCGCATGTGAACCTCCTTTCTAAACCACATTAGTGTATGGCATTCTCATAGGATTGTTTTTTACTGTACTATAAAGATTTTAGTTGGATGGAGGGACTGAAACTAAGCAGAATAGTCAAGGTTGAAGAAGGACAGTAAACTGCAAGAATGAACCAGTTGTGTTGGTATAGGCTCAACAGGGTCACAACCTCCCGCTCGTGTTGTCTGGCCTTCATTATCTTTTCTGGACCACAGATGACCAGTAGGTTTGATATTAAGGTTTCGTATTCGATACCAGACCCCACATAGCGCTAAATGAAATGGTTGCTCTTCGTGTACACACTGTAATGGCCACGAAAGAGTCTGAATCTCATGGACAGAATCTTGTGTATTGATTTTCTAGATAAACTGAACATCTCTCAGTGTTCTACTTCCTACTTTAAATAACTATCTCGCTTTAGTATTACATATATGTGAATATTCATTTGATATTGTAAGCAAGATTTGGATGAAGTTAAGCATTTCTTAGTAATCTTTAGCATGAAGGGTATTAGCCACAAGAAAATTATGTGGAGACCAATGTTTTTGTGGTTAGTTTACGTTCTTAAGTACTGAATAGGATCTGGATATCATATAGCAAGTACACTAGATGTCTATGTAGAAAGACGAATGTGCGAGCTATTAGGAAGTAAGAAATGTAGTATCAAGTATCGTTCTTAAAGTAGTTATGAGTGTTGGAGCCCCAGGACTTGGAAGGTAATCTGGTCGTGCCTATGATTGCTGGATGAGGTGCACGGTGTTCATAGAGTTACTAGTGGGTTGTTATCTACTCCGCTTAGCGCGACGGTATAATGCTAGTACTCAGCGGCGCAGTCTCTAAGCATGACGATACGTCCTCGATAAATGGCTTAGCTTTTGATCTGACCCTCAAGGGTCAGGTCAAAAGCCAGGCCATCATACTCAAGGGTCGTTCCGTCATGCTCAAGGATAGTATCATCTTGCTCAAGGGTCCTACCGTCTAGCTGATGGGGTTAATAGATAAACCCATCTGTGTGTGGTCCATGAGAAGGTATATTGATGGAGCTTAGCAACATCTAGTTGATGCAGACTATCACACTGTCTTTAATCTTTTTTTCTTTTAAGTCACAAAGATTATCCTTGTATCACTTATCAAATCTTCGCCATATTCTACCGAATGTCATACAGGAAGCATGTCTGATATCTTGGCAACAGCGATTGCTGAAAGTGGTTTGAATTAACGAAGCTTTTATAGGGCAGTATGACTCATACATAACTTTATTGTTTATAGTCTCCTGCTCATACCTTAGGTTACCTAAAGAAAACACCAGGTGTTATTAGAGAGCACTTCATCTCATCAGACTGGTTATGAGATATCTCAAAAGTTGGTTAGGTTTTAAGGTCATCCATCGGACGTTTCCATGTCGTATGATTATTCAGTTGTCTTGGAAAATTGTAATGTTTAACAAGTTGAATATGTTTTTTTTCAGAGTTCTAAATCAAATCCTCTAATTGTTTTGATGTGATTCTTAACCCAGTGTTAACCTGGTAAATCAGTATTGTCTTCTAGAACATTGGAAGAGAAAATTAAAATGAAAAGTCATCCTGCATTTTAGAATACAGCTTTCCTCTGTAGCAAGTCTTCAGACATACTCAGCATCAGAGTCGAGTGTGTGGAGCCTGCCAGAGCCAAGAGCCTCAGGAAATTCAGGTTACAGGAACTGCAAACAGGCGGGGAGGACAGCATAATGGAGGGACGGGATGGGACTGCGTTTTATGGGTGTGTTTGGAGCCATTCCGGGGATGGTCGGGAATTTTCGGGGTGTGGCCGGAGATGTGGAGGGTTGGCTGGAACTTTCTGTAGTTTGGCTGAGTGTGTGTGTGTGTGTGTGTGTGTGTCTGTGTAATCGCCTCTTTATGCAAACCGGGACGTCGCTTTATTTTTATGGGGCTCCGCCTCTTACCTCAGTTTCCTTGTCACATTGCTTTTGAATCGTCAAATTGTAGTGGATTTGGTTGTTCCATTAGTCCACAGCTTTGTAGCTTAAGAAACGCTCTTCCACTTTTCTCTGTACACTCCTCTTGCCAAGCTTTCATCTGTTCCCTCTTGTTCTGCGTTCTTTCTCAGTGTCAAAGAACTGCTCCGTATCAACGTCGTCATGGCCCCTTAGAAACTCACAGCAGTGTTATGTCGTCCTTAATTCATCTTACTTCGTAGATAGTTCCATTTTCTTCTGATAGCATTGTGTTGCATTCATTTGAACGTCTTTTCTGCTTTTCTATGTTACCTCTGTTACCTCTCTTGTGAGGGGAGGCAGACTGTTGCGGCACATTCCAGCTTAGGAAATACTTAATATCTCACTGTCTAAGTACCTGAAGGTGATATCGACATGAACCAGATATAGCCTACCTCCCTCGCGAATCTTTCCCCAAGCTGTTTTGGAGACAAGTTCAACATAATGGTCACCCTTAAATCCCTCTCACAGCACAACTCTTGCAATTTGTTTCCATCTATATGGCACTCGATGTCAGGCCTGTCTCAACCCTTCCCCGTCTTCATGAAATATCTTCCATGTTTAAACTTTTTAAGGCATTTACGTGAACGCTGCTGCATCTTCTCTCGGTGTTTTGGCAATGCGTCGCAGTCTTCGTTTCTTCGTTCTTTTTTCCTTATTTTAGCATCATAAGCATACGTACATAGGTAGGAGTTACCTCACTTGGCACATCATCAATTTAGCCCAGAAACAGTAATTGCCCCAACACTGAGACCTGAGGAGCCCAATTTGCCACCCTTTCCCAGCTTGAGTATGTTCACCTGACATGTGTTCTCTGTTCCCTCCCAATAATATAGGTGTTAATCCATTTAAACAGCCCTTCCATAGTCCCAACTCAAATGTCTTTAGTCTTCTGTGCAGGACATGTATCAGAGACCTTCCGGTAATCTCAAAATATGCAATCCACTCATTCCTTTTCTCTGGAATGCTGCATACTCAGTCATGAAAATCCAATACGTTCGTCAACCAAGATCTTTTGAATACACGCGGTTCCCTGCCTAAGCAGCATGTGGCGGTCAGGTGCTCTGCTATCTGCTTTCTGGTTATTTTCTCTCGTATCTTGTGAGTTATGCCTATTAGGGATGCTGAGCTAAAATTCAGGGCTACTGAACTGAAGCTTTTATTTTTAATATTGGTAATATGTTGGCAATACTTTCTTATGGAAAGTTCTCATCACTTAATGAAAATTCATAAAACGTCAGTGGTTTAACAAAGGCCTCTGCCCCTTGCTCTATGAGTACAAACGGCGAGTTGCCACCTGGGCCTTCGTGTGCTTATTCACTTTGACTGGATTTACGTCAATCTCTTTTCAGGTATCTTCCCCTTCCCTTGCTGGCAGCAGTGGTACCTCTGGTGCCTCGTGAGTAAACATGCTCTGACTATGTCTCACACACGCATATATCTTCATCTGTGTAAATAACTTTCCCTTCTGTGCCCCTTATCTAATTGTTTGGACCTTCACTGTTAAATTGTTCCTTATAGATTTGTGATATAATTTTGGGTTCTTTTGACTTGAAAACAACTTATTTCTAAGCTACGCTTCTACTTTCTTTCTTTTCCTGATACAGTCATTTCTGACACCTCTCGTATCTGTCAAATGCAGCTAAATTCTTGTTTTTCCAATACCTTTTTCCATTGTCTTTCTCTGTTCCCTTACTCTGTTACATCTCCTGTTTAAATCATTGCTTCATTTTTATCCACTTCCCCTCCTCGCTATACCTTCCTGCTGGTACATACCGCCCTTCGCCCTAGCTATAGATTTTATAAAGCCGTATTATTTAATACAGCATACCTCAAGACCCAGGTTATGGCATCCAGCCTTCCACCCTGTCTCCCTGAAGTATTTAGAGCTTCATGGTTCCCTCCTTTATATATTCTATTATGAATCAACCTTTTGTCTTTAATCACTTCCTCTTTTACTACATAATCCACCTCAAGTATCAAGTATCAGGTATCAAGTATCAAGTATCAGATGACGTGAGTTAACGTTGGTACAGATCGTCCTACACACATTCTAGGAACTTCAACCTCCATTTGTTTCCACACCTTATGTGCATCTAAGGTATCACCAGCTTTTTTCCCTCTCGCTGATGTCCCGAGGAATGAGAACCTCCCACCGCTTTGGATGGCAGTCCACGCTACTTCCTATACCGTCTGGACTGTTCCTTCATTGCTTTCGAGTGTTATTTCTATTTGTGAATTACGCGGAAGGAATTTTACACTCGTGTTGCTTCGTCTCTTTCAACTTGCTTGCATGAGCCACGCCCTTACTCGTATATGCATATACCGAGACACACAGACACAGAGACAGACAGACAGACAGACAGACAGAAACACACACACACACACACACACACACACACACACACGCACCACACACACAAACACACACATATTGCAGCCAAAGCTAGTTCCCTTTATCGATCACTTCCGAAGAAAGGACGAGCAGCTGGAATTGGCTATGGGCCAACTGCCGCACCCAGGAGTCGAACCCATGTGGCCGTTCTAAGTCATAGTAACACTAACCTCTACACCACCCAGGTTCATATGTGTGTGTGTGTGTGTTTCTGTCTTTCTGTCTGTTTGTCTGTCTGTCTCTGTGTCTGTGTGTCTCGGTATACACATTATACGAGTAAAGACGTGGCTCATGTAAGCAAGTTGAGAGAGACGAAGAAAGTTTTACACTCATACGGCCCCATCTCTTAAACATTGTCTGCCATCATACAACTTTTTGAATGTTTATCTGCTGTCTGCATTTTCTATATTCTTATTCAGTTAATTCTATTCAAACACTACCCTTAGACTGCACAAGTCCTTCTTTACATCGCTTCAAACAAGTTTCTTCTTTAATTTTATGTTATGGTCTCTGGATATTCCATTCCCAAATCATTTAAAGAACAGTGCACTGTCTACATCATGAAGCTGATTCAAAGACTTCTCAGGTCGTCCCTCTCTCCTCTCTCTTCCTTGATAGGCAAACATTAGGCCCTTATCATTTCCTTGCAATCAGCACTTAATTCTGGCATCATCTTTATTGCCCTTCTCTGGACATTGACAATTATTTTTTGTGGTTCTCTAGGTGTGGTGACCAAACTTGAGAAATATAATCTACTTTTGGCCTAATAGAGGACATAAACAACTTGCTGAATATTTCCTTGTCCACATAATTGATTTATTTTATATCTATTTTACTTGATCGCTGTTTCCCGCGCTAGCGAGGTAGCGCTGGGAAACAGACGAAGGAAAGATCCATTCACTCACATACACACATATATACATACATGCACATATATGCACAATACATATATATAACTACCAACATATATTTCTTTTTCATACATATTCGCCTTTTCCCGCGTTAGCGAGGTAGCATTAACAACAGAGGAATGAGCCTCTGAGGGAAAATCCTCACTTGGCCCCTTCACTGTTCCTTTTTTGGAAAAGCAGAAACTGGAGGGGAGGATTTCCAGCCCCCCGCTCCCGCAATACTTGATATATGCATAAATTTAGCTAGGGAATCTTAACCCGTTCAGTATGATCATACGTACATTTAGTATCATTAGTGGCGCTGGCTGATGTCTTCTCTGTCAGTAAGTTGCTACGTCAGCTCTGCCTGACATCTTCCCCTGTCAGTTGGTAATACATCAGCTTCTTGTTAATCCATCGCTCAGGTATCATTTGCTGGAGCAATCAAAATCCACGCTGTAGCCTCTGTTTAGATAGTTGTTCCTGTCATTCATGAACTCTTCACGAAGGTTTTACATGACAGGCCCGCCAATTTCAGGAATTTTTCTTCTTGCTTTTGCCAAGCCATTTTATAGAGTTTAGGCATGGGCCATCCCTGAGCACGGCCCCCTCAGCAGGGTCTGCCCCTAGGGCTTGCCTTTCCAGGTTCTCCGTCGTCCTCACGCTCCGAGTTCTGTACTGCCTTCCAGGTCCAGGTGGCTGAAGAACACTCTGGATCTGGGCCTTATGGAACAAAGTCACGGCCATATCTCTGCAGTGGTAAAGAGTACTATGCTCGAGCAGCTATTCCCTGGACAGATTCGGACCAACCTATAGCATTCATAGCAAATATCAGCAGTGCTTATCCCAAGGGAGATCAAGTGTAATGCAAGAAGCAAGTCTGCCAAAGATCTAGTCGATCATAGGTTTAAACGCTTTCAAAACAGTTGCTTCCATTGGTTCAAGAGTTGCGGGCTACATCTGCAGCGACTCCTCCAGACTTGGCTAACTCTAGGCTGCGAAATGAAGGCTGGTAGTCTCCCGATTTTGATTCTGACTAAAGTGTGTGTGTGTGTGTGTGTGTGTCTGTCTGTCTGTCTGTCTGTCTGTCTTTGGAACCTCTAGAATACCTTGCAATAGCGTCCTCTGTTGAGCACCGAGGAACAGCTCAGGCCAATGTTCATAGACAAGCATGTTAATTAAGAACCAACGCTGCCATTAACGTCAGATTAGAAGTAAAGATTAGACTAATACATTATCCGCCGCCGGGGAAACGTGTCAATTAAATACGACAAACAAATTAATTTTTTTTTCGGTGTTTTGCGTTTGAGTGAAGAGGGATTTAGATACGAGGGAAGATAATTATCTGTATTTATGTTAAATAAAGCTCTCAATGCCTTTTACTAAGTAGAGAAAGTACATGAAACCCTACGGGAACTCGTTTGGGAAATAAAAGCGACGAGATTAGCCTGCTAGTTATTATATAATGCCTGTTTAATGAACTTCCTGTATGATAAAGAATTCCTCATAATCTTCATCTGCACATATACAGGAAAAACTTCCTTGGAATAAAATCTAGAAGATAATATTTACAATCATCAATCCAAACAAGAATCAATCTAGATATTCTACATCATCTACCTTATTCATAACAGTACTAAGTGAGTAGCATGTACATCTGACAACATTTATCTCCTGCAAGAATGTTAAGCATGTCCGAAAAGATCTGACTATGAAGAAATTTGCGGTGATCATCTACAAGCTTCTGCTTTGACTTTTTATCAACATTTTTGTGGTTTTGAGGTAGAGCGTGTTGCCTACATCACGAAGGTAAGAAGCAGGAGGAAAAAGAATGGGATATTGTCTATATGAATTGTCCAAACAGGCTTAGTGGTCTGTGAGGAGGGATCCCGTCTCTCGCACGTGATGCAACATTTCAACTCTTGAGAAATCAACCCAGACGTTTTACATGACGTCACTGGTGATGCAGTGCTCATACTCTTCCTTCCCCACTGCCTTCTCTGTACCTGCGATCCACCAAGCCTCCACCCTTACTCCACCACCACCACACCGGCAACACCACTCCACCACCAGCACTACCACTTCCACTAATTAACAATGCCCTGATCAGTACCACACAACCAATCCCGTTACTATCACACAACCACCACCACCAGCGCACCCTCGCCCACCGACGTTTGACTCTTCTGGGCGAGACAAGTTTAAGGAACAAGTCTCTTCTCTTTATTTCTCAGTCATCTAGATAGAAGATGCATCCGCTCCCTTCTTATGACGTCCTCATGATATGCAATTATAGAAAGCGATCCGCTGAGCTTTGCGTTATATATTTAACCCTTGACGTCATCCTGGATCTAGAAATACTCTGCAATATTGTTAGATATGTAGCGTTGCTGAGGCTTAGAGAACTATGTGCATGCTGACCTTATCAGTTGTTATGTGGGAGTTTGTGTGTGTGTGTGTCTCCTCCCAGGCGGTGACCACATCCCTCCCAGGCGGATCTTGTGGAAGGGCTGTTTACACTATGTCTCCTCCCGGGTGTTGAGCACAGTCCTCCCTAGCAAGGCTATATTGCATCATTCCTGCCGGTCAGGAGGATATAGCTGTGTTCACGAATATCTATTCGCTTGGCCGGCCCAGAAGGGGGCTGGGGAGGCTCGGAGGTGAATGTGAGTGCGTGGATGTGGTACCGGAAGGTAAGTGTGAATGTGTACATCATCCTCCCTACAATGTGGGGCTGTCCCACACCTTCCTCACCAACAACATGAGCCACCACCACCCCTTCCATCATTACGATCTCCCACAACCATTACGACCCTCACCACCACTACCATCCCCCCCCTAACGTTTCGCCCCCCCCCCGGCACCCCCCTGCAACCCCGAGCCAGCCTGTCGTGTGAAACATTAATGCTGATTATTCATTCAGGCAGTGTGAGGGCTCGCTCGTATACAGTCTCTTGTTGACATCCCTCACCACCTCATAGCGAGGAGTGTGAGTGACAGTAAATCTACACTTTCTTCTCGATAGCTTCACAGTGAGGAGGGTGAGTGAAAGTGAGTCCACACTCCAGGGAGCTTTTTTTTCTCTAAGAAACGATGGATTGACGTCCATAAACTGGAAGCTTCTTGGGCCCTCCAGTATCCAGAGTCCTCCAGTGATTAGGGTCCTCACACAGCACAGCATTAGTCTTATGCAAGCTAATGGATTTGATACAAACACACACACACGCACATATATCTACTTCAATTTCGCTGAAATTTGTTCGTCTTTTGTGCAGGTCTTGTCAGGTTAACAACTCCTATAAACATTTTTTTTCCCCTCGAGTTGCAAGAGTTGCGACATCACCGGGCGCCTGGGGAACCTTTTACGTGGCACTGAATTTGCGATGACGAGCCGGTAGTCATAGGGGACGGTGACCACACATGTGACAGCGAGGTGTCGTACGTCAGTGTGACACGCGTCACGCCTGGGGCAGGTGACACCCGTTGGCTTCAGTAAATGTGCGTGGTCGAGGGATCCCGGGTGAGATGCCGTTTGCTCCGCCGCGCCGCCGGGGTCTCTCCCCGTCGCCTCCGCCTCATCTGTCTGCAACTCAGCTTCCTCTCCAACCCTACTCCACTCGCGTAGAACTGTGCCGCACCCGCCTACACCCCTACCTCACCTATCTACTCGCCACCGGTGTCCTCCAAGCCTCGCCAGGCGTACAACCTTCCGATTCGAGAGCTTTCAAAGATCTTTTTTATACGAGTCGAAGTGTTGTTCATTCAGATACTCACCCGACAAGTAAGAACCGAACCCATGAAAACTTTGATGAATTTTTCTCCTGTGTTAAAAGATTAAATAGTTAAGCCTACATCCCCCACGAGTGAAGTAAACATATCTCTCACTATGGGTGGCAGACACAGTGCGCGGACAAACCTAACGCCACGACCGATCAAGGTTCGCCTTTGATTTGGTGTTAGTTCAGCATCAAAGATGACGATGGCGAAATGAACAAATGTTTTATCCAGTTTGAACACGTAAGCTTTACAAATGTGAGTTAGAAGGACTGAATTTGTTTGAGAATGACACTGATAGGAAACCAAATGTTATGATTCCAGTGCAGTACTTAGAACTCATTTTGATGTTTCAGTGTTTGCTGTCGTGATAAGGGCTAACGTCGCAGCACTTACATGGCAAAATGTCTGGATGTGTTTTACTTCAAAAAAAGATTTGCTGTAATCTATGCTATCTTAAAACCAAGGAATACGGCTTGGTTTACTACATTAATTGTAAGTTTCTTTTTGTAAAAATGAATGAGTATATGAATGTAAATTTCATATGAAATGAATGATTAGATAATAGAAGATATTTTAGTAAATAGAATAAACACATGAATAAAGAATAATGACTGATTAAATGAAAGATGTCAAAAAAAATCCTAATATAATGAAAATATAATCAATACAGAAAACTCTAGATCCAAGATGGGCTGCCTTCCAGAGTCCTCGTGTGCACATAACATGTCAGGGGCGTCAGTCCAGTTGCTGACTGACCATCACGTGTGATCAATGTCAGCCGCGAGACAAGACCAGCACGAAGGGTCTGAAAAATCTATCTTCTGCTTGAAATGTGTTGTATGTTAAAAGACGAGGCCCCAGGAACCTGGCATCCTTCCGCTGGTGTTCGGATTTATGTGTACTGATCTTGTTCATCAAATCATTGATGTTCAGTTATACTGAAAGAACCTACCTTTCTGATCACACCAGTAATGTTCAGTCATGTATGACAACCTTGTTCATCACACTATTGATGTTCAAGAGTCATGCATAAAGAATTTTTCTACTCTGTAATTTTCATATTAAGTTATAAAGAATTTGTTCATCACTCTTAGCAATGTTCAAACTCGTGTAAAGAACGTGTTTAGTCTATCGCTGGTGTTGATACTCACATGTAGAGAGATCTTGTTATGAACCTGTACAGCTAATCGCTAATTTTCATAATCATGTGCAAAGAACTTGTTCAGGAGATGTTTAAGTTCCCATTGACATTTCCGCTTGTACGTTTGATGGCGAGTAGAATAATGTAGATGCGATCCAAAAGTAATATGCAATTGGGAATCAATAAATCAGGATGTGAAAACAAGACTACGACAGAGACCATAGGCAATACATAAGAGTGTAGCAAGATTTCTTGTTGCTGTTTGCTCGAAACCTGCTGGAAACCTTAGGTATGCATGGTACTACACAGCTGGCTAAGCGTTAGGGTGAAGATGATGCTTTTCAGTGGTGTGCATTATGATCTAAGAGAAGCCAATACTAAGACGGTCATCTCAAGCAGTAATGTCTGCCACCTGTAACCATACATCTTCCTTCGAGGGATTAACGAGTTTCGTCTGCAAATGAGGCAAGGTTTCTTTCAGAAGAGTGACAGTCGAATATGTAATTGAAATGAACAACGGAGACAGAAAAGTCATGACAGCCAGTGTAGACATCTCAGACTTACACACAAAATACTTTTCACAAAAACTCTAAATAAAGCATGTCCTATTCATGTTATTTTGATATAACGTGACGGCATTTTCCACAGAGGTGACGGGATGTGACTCCTCAAGAGATGGTGGATACACTGCGTATTGTAGGTGATACGGATGTTGTCAGAGCAGAGGCTTCGCTCTCCAGATGCACAGTTAAGACACAGAAGATGTTCTCTTCCTGGATCTGTGCCGTGAGTCTGACGGAGCCGAGGCGGCAGTGAAACACATGTCCTCTTTAACTCCTCGAGCATGATCCTTAAGCACAAAGATACGACCTCTGGGTATGATGGTTCGGCCTCTGACCTGAACCCTTAAGTGGCAGGTCAGGGGTCATGCCGTCATATCCAAAGGTCGTACCATTGTGCTCAAGGACCATACCTGAAAGCTCGAGAGATTGAGTTACAGCCGACCTGCACTATGATGGCACAAGACAGTGCTGCATCATAGCCCAGAGCTTGAAGGGTTAGGGAGTCTCTCAGTAGAGCCCGTGGATGAAGAGGTGTTGACACCACATCTCTGTTGCAAGTCTGGGAAAATGCTTTGAAATCATTTCTTGAAACTATTGGTGACATACAAACCACCTTACGGCTAGGCAGCGGAGCTGAATCCCCTGGGGATTTCATTTAAGATACCAAGCCTTTCTCAGCGGCATAATCCACAAAAGAGGTGTCATTATCATGAAGATAGATCTACGGTGGGTGACATTCAAGGGAAATGTAAAGAGTTACCCTAACACCTGATATCTGGTGTGTTCACCTGAAGGATCTAGTGTAGGGGGTACAATCAGAACTGTGTGCCTCTTATGCACCTCGGTGCATAAACAAACAAATGACCCTTCGATGCCATCTGGTGCCATACTTACTACAGTTCTTACAGTCTTTCAAGAGTTTTTTAAGTCTAAATACTAATACTTCAACCCTGACTCCATCCATGAGCATAAATGTAACAAATATTCCCCCTAGACCCATCAAATGGGTTACATTGGAATGCATAAAGCCAGGGCTCGCGCAGGCTACCATCGGAATACCAACGTTCCTGTAGCAGACGACTGCGATGGTGTATAACGTGACATGCAACCGTTCAGTGACCTCAGATAAGAAGTTTTTCTTACTGTCAAATTTGAATCTGCTTTTCCTGTGATAATTAGCCCTTTGAGTACAACCTGTGAGTATGATGGCTTGGTCTTTGACCTGCTCCTTCGCGGTCAGGGCAAAAGTCACGCTACCATACCCGGAGACTGCGTCCTCGTGCTTAGGGATCGTGTCGTCGTGCTCCAGGGTCGTAATGTCGTGTTCGAGAAGTTAAGTAATCAGATGACTATGTTCCGTTCTTTAGCGAGTCTAATGTTATGATGATGATCTTAATAATACTTCGTGTGTTTTATGAGTCAAATAATTAGTTTGGACGACAGTGGTCATCGGTCATTACAGTGCCATACTTCATCACGTGTCAGGGAGCCTCGTAATGCCAAATGACAACACAACAATAGATTACATGACTCAGTAGAGAAAACTGTGTTGCACGAAAGTATTAGTGTTCTGCAGAAGTTTATGTTTCAGTATCAGAATACTGATAATATATATATATATATATATATATATATATATATATATATAT
>JAYMFT010379878.1:0-20677 GCA_038088735.1 Panulirus argus | reverse complement strand
TATATATATATATATACACACACACACACACATATATATATATATATATATATATATATATATATATATATATATATCAAAAGACAGCATTTCTACCTCTGTCTATCCGCTTCTGTCATAATTTCTCTTGTGTGTACCATGAAGAGATTAAATGCGATTGGATTTACCCAACGCTGTACGAAAAAATAAAAAATATAATAAAATGTGTGTGGCAGCTTTGTTACCCCGATGTTAAGTGATGTCAATTTGGGTTCACTCCACATCAACGTTAAGAGAACAGCAATAACTCCATCTACGCGTCCGCCACAAGCCTGAGCGAGAGGTTAGTAACAGAATAACACACACACACACGTTCAGATAACACATGACCCTGCACCAAGGCCTATGGCGTTACCGGTACCGCTTCTGACGCGCTGCGGCAGCAAATCAAAATAAAAACGTGTTGATATTAATCGTTCAAAACAGTCAGCGGGCGGATTCATTCCATCACTCGAAATCAATCCTCTGTAAAATAAAATATATGAAAAAAAATATATCAACCTCGCAAAGTAAAAAAAAAAAAAAGTAATTTGTTCAAACACGCGATGCCTGTGTTTAAAATGCAAACTTCGCAATAACACGTCAAAGGCCGAGCCAAAACATCTAAAGCGTCACTGAGCACCCATAAAAACCAAACCTGGATCCGTGTGATGGAAACGCAAAGGACGGAGTACACGCGTATCCGTCCATGGCAGACATTGCTGGAGTCTAGGAACACAGCACGGCATGACCCAGTGGTCTCTGTGATACGACAGAACATATAATCTGGTGGTCTCTATGATGCAACACCTGTTGACCTGGTGGTCTCTGTGATACAACAACTGTTAACCTGGTGGTCTCTTTGACCCATGACAGCATACCCCCCACACACACACACACAGAACGCATGTCAAACGAGCCTTCTTGAAATGGGCTCTCACCAGTGGCGTTCCGCAGGGTTCGGTCCTGGAGCCATTGCTTCTCTCTCTGGATCTCTGTCATCAACTTGCCACGAGCGTTAGACTCCTTCCGGAACAGGTCTGTGGCTGCTGCTGATACCACCACGTTCGTGAGGGAGGCAAAACGCCCAGGTGAACGCATCAACGAACAAGGGGAACCTAGACAAACTGTCTACAGCTTGACCTAAGAGGTTGGTGATGAAATTCAGGTGAATGTAATATAATGAGGATTACTCTCAGTTAATAAGGTCACGAGTGTAAAGCTCCCTCCCTTCCCCCCGTACAGCGCAAGGACGGGATGACGCACACATACACACCACAGTAAGTGACAACATACCTCGCCAATTCCGAGCGGAAAGGTCGAGAGCGAGAGGAGAGCAATGACGTCGAGTAAATGAACAAAATAATAAAATTCACTCCGCCTCTGAAAACCATTTTACGCGGGCAAATCCAATGACATTTTGGTCATGAAAGACCCATAAGCATGGGTTGTACTGCCGCCAGCTTTGATCCTTGTACATTACACATTAATCTGTTGACACTGAAAGCTGCCAAATGGCAGCATAACCCACTGCAGAATTAATAACATATGTTGGCGATTCTTTGTAACCTGCCACGCCTCGTGTTCCGCTGGAGCGGCTGTTGGGTGTTATGTCTGTCACCCCCTCCCTCACGTTACGGGTGAATAGCTGGTGGGCACTGCGTCACCCCGGATGTAACGCTGGACCAACTGGTGGGCGTTACGTCACCCCGGATGTAACGCTGGGACAGCTGGTGGGCGTTACGTCAGAGATGGGTAGAGCAGGACAAGGAAAACGGGGAAATCAATGGCGTGAACAATGAAAAAGCAGGAATGGCAAAGCACGAATGAACAGACACAGACACACACACACAAAAGACAAAAGTGATTGAAAGAAAAAATGGAAACGAATACGTATGAAGGATTTGGAGAGAGAAAATAGTAGATGTAGAGAATGCGGAAAGAAAGAAAAAAAAAGACAGAACACGGGAACATGAGAGAGACAGGAACGAAAATCATGAAGAGTAAAAGAGGAAGGTGTATAGTGAGGGAGTGTGAGGCAGGTGTGGTAGCACCAGGAGGGTGTACAGCGAGGGTGTGTGAGCCGGGTGTGGCGGCACCAGGAAGGCGGAGGGTTTCCGCCCACCAATTCTCTGGGTTAATTATCCTTCCTGATTTACCGAGTCAGGAACTCTCACTCCATCATTCCCCCTCCCTTCCGCCTCTGCCCCTCCCACGCACCTGTCCCCCCGGCCTGGGCGGGTCACCGCCTCGGCTCTGGCACGGACGACACCAGAATGTGACGTCCACAGTCAGGTGAATACAGCCTAGGGACAGTGACAACGGCGCTGATTACAAGACAGAGATAACGATCGACAAGAACGAGCATGGTCGAGAAATTCATCCATATACAGTAATATCAACCACCTGACATCGACAGCTGGTCTCATGACCTGAACTGACCTGCCTGGCCCTCCCAGAAGACTTCCACCACCAGAATCCATCAGCAAATCCTGCACACTAGCACGGGCCCCACCCCCCTGCTGCAGCGCCGGCGGGGCCCGTCCCAAAACACTCAACATCTGGTGCTGGCTTGCTCGTCACCTCCCTCCCTCCCGCCTCCTCTCAACGAGCCGCTGTGTGTGTGTACGTAAACTATAATATATTTCGGGAAATTGCACTCACACACATGTACCTGTAGAGAGAGAGAGAAATTAGTTATTTGATTCTTGCAAGTGTAGGTCGAATGGAAAGGTCGCGAGGTCGGTATCACGAACACACTCACCTCTGACTTCATCAGGAGTTTAATATTTTTGGTTTTCATTTCCACGAGACGTTTTCTGACCTTATATTTTCCTATTACTGCCCTCCGGCAGTTGACCTTAAGTGACCCCTCCTAACCTGCCCAGTTGTTATTCTCGTACCGTCCGTTAACACAATAATGACCTTAATTCAACACTGTGCTTTTATTTTCGTCAATGTATACTTTGCATCGATGGACTTTCCCTGACTCCAGCTGAAGGCGCAGCAGCCTAGCTCTTCCAGTGTCAGCTGCTCGTCCACACCCGCCATCACTAACACCAGTCCTTAATAAAAGAGGTGAAATTATCTTTACACACGAAAGATGCTGAGAGATTTCAATTACAATTCAGAATTTAAATAAATCTGTATACGTACATACATATACACAAAACTCATACAGACACACAGTATGTATATACAATTCCACAAATGGAACTCGAATACTTTAAGATTCTCGGGGACACCAGATGAGTCGTCTGCCAGACACCTTAACACCGAAACCACTTCGCTCGTCTCAGTAATGCTTCTCTAAATGTTAGCGGAACTGTCATTGGACCATCACCCTTTGGTCCCTCGCTCCCTGAAGTCTGTATGACACTGCAACTCTCTATCAACGCCTAAAGCTGCTGCTCAGTCTCTGTTGACATGCGTTGTTGCCTAGGATTCTGCTTCTAATCTTTTTTCACCTGAGTACCAGCAGACAGACACGCGCCATCCCTAGTTTCTTACGGTCAGGTTGAGTGGAAAGTCAGCTCGTTTACTTGACACTAATATCCTCCTTTGCTGGGCACAGATCAGAGCGACTTGGGTCTACCAATATCCTACACTTTTATTAAACCTGTAGGGTCTTAATCACATCGTGTAATGTATCTCACACAATTCCAGTTGGTATGGGGTGATGTAAATAGCCTATCAAAGCCTATCTTTTTTGTAACATACCCTAAATGTTCCTAGTTCTAATGTACACGTTAAACTCTAGGTCCCCCTGTACCTAATCTGATGTACAGCCGCGCTGTGCACGTACATGGGCAGTGGATAAGCTATAATGTTTAGTACCCCCTCAAAATTAGTGAACAGCACCCTCTCTCCCAGAGGTAATGTACAGCATCCCCTCAAACTTCGTGCACAGCACCCCCTGAGTTAGTGTACCGCATCCCCTCAGTGTATAGCACCTACTGAGTGTATAGCACCCACTGAGTTAAGTGTATAGCATCCCCTCAGTTAGTGCAAAGCACCCTGTCAGAGTTAGTGTATAGCACTCTCCTTAGAGTAAGTGTGGGCTGACGTAAAATAACGTGTCTATTTTACTGGACCCTATTTCTGGCCAACCCTTGTGTCTATGCATTAAACCCACACTGTCCTCTGCCCGCCTGTGTAACTTGCCTCACATGCCACACTACCGTCCATAATATATGGGGGTAATTACCCGACGTTTAATGTATGCCACGCCCTCACAGCCAGTATACCTGATGCAAATGAAAGTATTAAACAAACAAAACACCCACCGTTACCTGGAAATCCAGCAAGAAATTGCAACCGTGCACAGGATACTAACACATTCACGACCTTCTGACGATCAGGCCCGCGACCCCCACATCCTGCTGGCTTGCCTATCCGCACTCACTCTACTGCACCGTCATTTACGGTGTTGTCCACAGGAATTCACTACTTCCTGTCGCAGGAGGGTAATCAGACGAATGTGCAGGTGTCCCCTTGCCTCACACTCTGTCTAGTAAAACGGGGTTCGCTCTGTAATCCTACGACTCGTTAGGCCGACAGTCTATTAAAGCAGGGTTTGTCATATGCACTGTACGACTTTCTGATATCAAGCACCTCTTATGTCTGTGGCATCTATCTATCCATAAACAGTCTCGTCAAAGAAATTCTCATTTTTAAGGAATTCATCCTGTCCCTGCTACTGAGCGTGGCACAGCCTTAACGTTGCAGGAGTCCTGTCATGTGTACCACACATGACCGCTGGAGATTGATTTTGAGCGAATGAGGCCTTTCTGTTCTTGTCGTTAACTCTTTAGCGCGGGAAACGGCGATCAATTGAAATGAATTAATAAAATATACATTATATATATATATATATATATATATATATATATATATATATATATATCACTATTATTATCATTATCATTATTATTATTTCCAGAATATTGAATCTAATGTGCAACAGAGCAGAAATGACTGTTTCACAACTAATAACCTGTCAAGAGTGATGAGATGGGCTTACGGGATGTTGGATCACATCATTATAGTCATTTAAACAATGGAATATCTGTTCTCCCGCTCAAATGTAGGAATATCCTCTTTTGAACTAGCGTATAACAAGGAAAACAGTAGGTCTTAGTTATGCTGTAGGAGCTGCAAATACTGTTGAATATTCTGTTCAACCTGAAGGTTCATACATAACAGTATGAAGCACAATCCTTCACCCAGCAGCTGTCATCCCAGATTTCCATAAATATTCGGATTTTTACCGTCTCGTAATGAACACGAGACAACTTTCTTTACATCATCTGCCGTGTGACATATACAAATAAATACGAATCTCGGTATATTTCCCACTGAATTTATTAAAAGGACCATAGACGTTCATACATTCACACTCGTTCAAACCAACATTTTTTTCTCTCCCTATCAACGCAATTTTGGCAAAAAAATCCATCCGAGCTTAATCCTATCAAGACAATTTTGGCTAAATCCATCCTAGCCTAGTCGCTACCTGCAGTTCCATGGCCTGGCTGCTGCGGGTGCAATATATTCCGCACAAAATCTCTTTTACTTATAAAAGGTCACTTCCATTAGTGTTAGCGAAGTGTGTTGATAAATTTCTGATCCTTTTAATACGGCGTGATGGGCATTTTTAAATACGTCGTTTGACGTCGAAGGGTCACCGAGTGTGGGCGTCGGTGACGTCATATGTCCAGCACAAACAAATGTTAGATTACCTGACTATTGCTGGTATACTGTCATGTATGAAGATAACATGGTGATGGCTCCAGGCAAAAACAGTGCCTTACATTCTCATTGCCAAAGTTATACTAACTCTTCAATCTAATTTGTCAATATACATTTGGCGTATTGATTTTCAATTTCAAATACTGGATAGGTTCGCTTCATCATGTTTTGGAAAGCTGAATTCAAATTATGTCAAGCTGTAAGAAGAATTCAGTTTATGTCAAGCTGTGAGAGATTAGTCACAATAGTGGCATAAAAGCCGCGTCGTTAAACATGTAATCAATCACCCACTCTAACACTGGCAACTTATGATGGAACCTAATCTAACAGAAAGTTTGCCGGGTGATCCCAGCAACTGTCGAATATCAAGCGCACTGCCAAGAAAATTAATTCCCATGTCCAGTTTTATGAAGCGGTGAGTGAGTAGGAGGCTGCATACACCTGGAGGGAATGTTTGTTCTGCAATGTGTTCGTTTGATGCTCAGGAAAATATTGCGATGGCGACAAGAAACTTTCGTCAGATTACCACAGTTTTACGTACAAATAAACTGAAAGGAGGGCCACAGATTTTTGTTCATTACTATACACAGTCCTTTCTAGTCAAAAAAGAAATGTCATGAAAACAAAGAGGGATTGCGAGCGAGTACCAACGAGGTTACGTAGAACGGGTCGCGTTGTCAAGCGTTGTGTGTGTGATGGAGAGATTGTATGTTTTGATAACCGAAAGCCGGCAGCTCACGTGTGGACATTTAGTCCTCAAACATTTATTGATTATAGTGGATAGAGAGTAACTAGGTCGGCATTTTGCATAAGTGATGACACCACGTGAATGCTGTACGCAACTTTAACTAGTACTTTACGTTAGCCGATGACAAGCACTGCCGTAGAGATTAAATCTAGTTCTTTAATCGTTATTAGTTATTGGTTGACTAAAACAGTCTGTAGTACTCTTTGATATTAAAGGCGACACGTTTCCTGTTGGAATCACTAAAAACGGTGATTTTAATTGGGTAAAGGCGTTTGTGTTATCTTTCAATAGTTAAAACTTTTTGGAAGTATGCGCAATGAATCTGTCAACGCTGTCCACAGTACCTCCGTTTGCAGCACTCCCACTCCGACAGTCAGTCCGTCCGTGGCGTCCAAAGTCCCTAACGTACAGTCCACGTTCCTGCTTCAGTAATAAAGGGTTTTAACTTCCGAGCGCGCTGAGCCAAGCCGGTTCCAGCCTCTTTTACATGGAAATAACATTACGAGGCGTCTGAATGTTCCAGGGAAGAAAACACCCTTAGAAAACCAGCTGCTTAAGTGGGTCATTTATGTCTTGTTCTATTTCAATACGTCGCTAAGAGGGTCTTTCTGCACGAGAGAGTTTACCCTTCAACAACGCATAAAGCTGCTTTTCATGTTTTCTTCCTCCTCATTTCTTGACGACTCGTGTCCGACCGACCCTCGCAAAACAAGTCACCAAATATAAGGTTATGGAACCGCAGTGTCTCTGAGAAGGAGAGAGAAAGGAAGAGAGATCTAGCCTACGTCCAGAGAGCAGAACTTTCGTCTGGGATATTGCCACTTTAGTCCAGGTGTTGGGGATGACGGTCAAACCGCTTCTTGCACGTTTGTTACCAAGGTGACAGCGATCAACGGGTCACATCAAGCAAGTAGCATCGATCTACGAGTCACATCAACGCTTGTAAAGATTAGCTGGTCACATCAGCGTCTTAAAAGATGAATGGGTCACAACAGCCAGTACGGTGGTGAAGTTCAACAGGTCACATCGGCGCGTATCAAAGAACGAGTCACATAAACCAGCAAAAAAGATGAACGGGTAGCATGACCCAGTGGCAGATATCGAGTACGTCAGCGTTGAAATTTTTGAGATCATGTGTTTGTAAATATTAAAGGTGTAATAAGGAAAAAGGGAGGAGAAAGATTCAGCTTCGCTAAAATAAAGAGGTATAATAACAGCTCATCCTCGCACGGCTTGGTCTTTCACAGAAACTAGGTCCGTGGCGCGGGGTGGACAACACGCAAATAGCTCACGAAAGCAGCAGGAGACTTAATAGGGCGACAGTGCTTCTGGGTCCATTCTGCCTACGGAAAACGAGGCATTCAAGGAAAATCATTTCGGGACCTCTAAAGTAATACCTCCAGCTTCTGGGAAACTGATTTTTGTAGCGTTATTTACGTGGGGGGTTTTCAGGATATGGTGTAGGATAAGGTTATGCTCCAACGTGTTTATGTTATTGCAGGGTTGAGGTGTAGTCTCAGTCCATAATCCTGCAACTTCAGTGAGGTTTCTTGCTCCATCTGTCCACTGCTCTTGTTCCGAGAATTTAGCGCGTGGTTGAGGTTTCGTGTTTAATTAATTTAGGGTCATCAAGGGACTGTCGTACTCCTCAGCTTTGGATCACCTCACAGAGAGAGACTAAGCCTTATTATAACCTACTGCCTCATTTTACATACCATCTCTTAGTTCATGATTGAGGCACCGTTCAATGAAAGACTCCCTTCTCGAGTCTTTCACTCGTGTGTTTGTGTGTGATTACTATTTGTGTAGCCCCGGGAGTCTCGCCTCCTAACACCCATGCGGGTGTACGAAACAAATCCATGAAATTCTAAATTCATTCTCATAACTACTAGCAAGGATGATGGAGTTGCGGTACAGACACGTTAAGAGCAACTTAGCACGACCCTCTACCATATAGACGCCTGATCAAGATTGAATTTGTATCGTTCTGTACCTCCACGTCTATCATTATTTTCCCTAAGTTTATGGCAATAATTCAGAACGTCCTTACTTACGTAATTTTTGAGGAAGAGACAGATGACGAGTGTAAAGACCACCAATGCTCAGAGGACAAGCCTGGCCCGCATCCATCATCAGCTGCCGTCTCCGCCATGATCAAGGAGACGTCATTAAAGATGAGGCACAAAGAGTCATGTGGAGGGGCGACGTCACAACGGCGGCGGGCTCTACTAATCACAACGTTGCACGTCTGGAGCGGAAATGTCCCTACTTGCCCTCTCTATCAACCAATATTTATGTCTGAACTCGTCGAGTTACTCCTTCAAGTCGTATGTTTGGTTCATAAGACGAGCTTTTAAAAAATCAGGTTTGGAAAAAGTAGTTTTCGGGAATCATCCTTCCTCTCAGTACCTACAACCTCTCTGTCCCTCAGCCGCCTCTCTGCCAGACTCTCCTTCCACCCTGTCACTAGCTCGACTTTTATATTACGATTACAGTTCCCCTTCTCACTCACTCACTCTCTCCCCTCCTGATCTCACTTTTTTCCCGCTCCGGCTTTAACCAGGCTTCTCGCACTCCCCGAGAGAGAGAGAGAGAGAGAGAGAGAGAGAGAGGGACTTCCTCTCTCTCTCAGTCAGAGGAAGTGAACCCCCAGAGCGTGTTTAACGAGGTCCACCTGTGTATCGGCTGACCCTGTATCTCCCCCATCATTATGCTGGCTCCGCAACTCGGGGGTCACAACAGATCAAAGACGCCTCCCTGGAGGTGAGTGTGGGTTCAGGCATGGCGTACCCATCGATGAGATGCTTGATATCAATACCACAACTGTGGCCTGAGGGCTTGGCGAACTCCCCCCCCCCCATCCCCCACCCTTTCACCGTCACGGTGCGACTAAAAGGAACCGTGGTTCGATCCCTGACCCCGACGGCGGCGCAACCCTCGGCTATGACGGCCTGGCCTTTGGCTGGAAGTTCAGGAGGTGGCAGTGATGGTGTGGATGTTGGTGACGACGGTCAGCGTGTGTTATTAGTGTTGCTGTCAGGTGGGCCATCGTGAAGCAGGTGATCCACACCCTCACCTTGCCCCTCAGGACAGAGGATAACATACACACACACACACACGCTTCTCGCATCATACACCGAGGGCATCATCATCATCCCCCCGTCTTGCCAATAATCAATAGCCTCGCTTCCTGAGCATCGAATATCGAATAATGGTTCATTTCACATTTTTTTTTTCCCCGAAGCGTAAATTGTGTTTTCAGCTCGTTATAATGGAGAAAGAGAGCGAGGCTATTATGAATCATCTATTGTTCTGATAACAGTTCATTTTACTTTACAAAAGCGACAAATTTCCATGAGAATATATGGTGGGTGTTGCACTGTCTGCTGCATGGTGGGTGTCCGGACTGTATCATCCAGGATTCAAATTCATGTGGGAGCGATTCGGTTGGGGCCCATTCTAACTCATTGTCAGTAACGCAAACCTCTACGCCACTAAGGCCCAAGTCCGTTAGCCTGCGGACTGAACCGGGTTGCCTGACACCACCCTCTAGAACAAACAAGAGGCTCTTGGTAAATTTCATTAAATCGCTGTGTTTTGGTAACGTCGGAACCTTGCGCGTGGCCAGAGATCAACGCTGGGAGTCCGGCGTAGGTCCGTCATCCCTAGGCGCTAGTGATACGAGTCTACCTGCAGCAGATACCTGCACCAGGCGTAACAGCTCGCACCACACCTATTACAAGAAACAATCCTACATGTCTTCAACAGACTGTATATAAAATATCAAGACAGTCAAGGTTAAGGTGACCAGCAGGAAGAAAGTCTATGTTGCTTATTGAAAAAAAAGTAAGATGATCTTGATGTAGATAGTGGCCATCAGTTTGAAACACCCTGCCAGAGATCAGGTTCCTCATATTTCACATGATGGTGGTACTCATGCCGGCCCTGACCGTCGAAAAATAGACGGAATTTATACTGTGACATGTAAATGAGAAAAGTGAAAACTTTTTATGAGTTTGGGAGGTTAGGCAGCAGGGTGTGTGGCAGTCCGGTTCGGTACCTCCCCCTGGGTCTGAGGTATGATCCTGTGGTGTTTTCAAGGAACGCCAGTATCTGTCGTATACGTCCTTAGAACTGGAGCGGGAATACTGGGAACAAGAAAACGTGTGTATGCAACAACAAACTTTTAAACCCAGAAATAAAATGATCCTCGTTATCAAAAAAGTGAAAATATATCTACAGATAAATCTTACACAAATACAAACATCGTACCTTAGATCAGCAACAATAAAGGACCTGCAAGTGTGAGGCAATAGAGGCGGTGTGTTGCGAGAAGCATATGCTTCATTGTCACGTTCACAGGAGCAGGGTTTGGTAAGCCAGGGGATACGAATCCAAGATCCCAGGTCTCACCTGAAGTGTGAATGACGAACAACCGTTATTTTCAGCCTAATGTGGAAAACATATAATTTCTGTCATCATTCACCACTTCAGAAAGCTCTTCCTCACTTGTTAATAAACATCCTTTTACATTAATAATTTCCTTCATAAAGAATGCATACAATATGATAAATCAAAAGAGAGCGATCTACTTGTTTAAAAATACAAGCATTACAATGATCGGTCAGCTGCTCTTACCCGACGGCGTTGCTGGTTGGTTATTTGAGCTTTAAGATTATAGTCTGCCAGGGTCATTATGCCGGTCAGGTTTCACGTTATGAACACCAGCTGAATAAGTCTGAACACATTAAACGCCTACAGGTGCGTAAGATCATTCTGTAACTAAACATAGTCTATGTATATGGCTCTTGCCCAGGGCACTGGTCCCTCCGTCATTTATAACTACTTACCTCCAAAACGGTTCTGAGAGCATATATTCCAAAGATCTCAGTTCAGAAGGGTCTTTCCGACCATAATTAGTTAAAAAGTATTCTACCTGTATCATGTCAATGTTTTTTTTTTTTTCGAAATCCAAAGTTTTAAGTTGCACAAGTAGATAAATAACCTCAGACACTAGTACTGAACTTCGTAAACGAGAAATAAAGTATAAAATAAAAAACTCAATAATGATTATCTATATATTTCTACAATTAATCTAACATCTATTAATACCTGGAGAGTAAAAGTGATATGTGGAAGGTACATATGCCTGTTTTATATGTACACCAGTGACCAATGAAACAACTGTATCCGTTTCACCAATACAAGTTTTTTTGATAACGAGAAGTTATGTATCAATAAAAACATTTTAATTTGTTTCATCGAACAAATCCTTTAAGTACTAATATGAATTTTCTTATGCTATCAAATATCATTTACTTAAATGTATTTAAAAATGATTGATGGTCTTACAATAAATCTATTTCCATACAACAACTGTATTCAATTTCATAATTTTACGAATATCAGTAACTTAATCTAATATGCAAATAACTCGGACCGCTAATTTCTCTCCCACCGACTAGCCTAGGTTCGCAAAGGTACTAGATTAGCCTATATTCAGGAACTCAAAACTTTCATAATATGTCCTTCATATTCGTACAAATACCTAGTGTAAGTTAAGAGAAAAGTATTTATGTAATCTAAGATATCAGCTTAACCAAAATCTCTACGGTAAATACCACTCTTGTTTAACTTACCCGAGCGGTGTGGAGAGGCCTGCATAAACGGTAGTTTGCTGTGTGCTCTGCTCAGCTAGGCTAATGAAATCAACTTCAACATCTCTCCTTTTATCCGTTTTTCCTTCTTCCTCCGCTTTTCTCTTGTAAACTTTAATACTGTCTACAACAAAACAAAAAACAAACATGATCCTCTTAAGCTGATAAAAAGAAAGCATCGTAATGAAAACTAGATAAAGAACGAAACACCAACAATCGAATTAAAAGTAATCAAAACCGAGTTACCGTTCAGAAACAATGTTGTGAGTAAACATGGCTACTGGTGAAAGGAGTGAAAATGAGAATGCATTTTTTGTACGAATTTGTAGAAATATCGATAGCTGCAAAATCTTTTCCTCCACAAAAGTTGATAAATTCTGTAATAGTTAAGTAGTGTAAGGGAAGTAGTTAATCACCATAAACATATATAAAAATTAGCCACAACTTCAACAGTATGGTAATGTACCAGCAGATTCTCAGGAAATATAGCCAAGGTTAATGCATTCAAAACTAGCCAAGAGCCTGTTTACAGACTGGTAGTAAGTCAGAACTTGTAAAACAGTACAATGTATTACCACTGTTATTGCACCACATGCCTGTTTATCATGTGTAACGACTTCATAATTCGTGAGACTATATTTGCCTTCTGGAATTTAGTAACCAATTTCTTTCCTTACAACTCTCCAAGTCGATTCATTGTCAAATCCAATGATAGTTCTTTAGAATGTATTTCTTGTCTGAGATTGCTCTGGGGAAATAGTTCTCATTAATAAGATTCTATGTATCTAATGCCCGTTCCCTCCGGGAACTCCCACAATGGGTTGACCACGGGCAAGTCTCCATAACGGTTGAACTCGCAGTGTTGCTTCTAAGCCTTTACTTCCTCACCCTTAACAGGCCACTGGCAGAGGGCAACTATAGCACAGTGTTTCCAGAGGCTCCTACTTATTGTCCCTACCGACTACTACTATACTACTTAATGCTCCTACCCATTACTTATACCTAGTGTTCCCTACTTAGTACTTTTATCTATTGCTCCAACCATTTTGCCAAAAGGCAGGGACAGTGTATAGTGCTCACCACAGGAAATCGGTAAAATTGCCGTTTCAGACATCCACCTGTTTGCGATAAAAAATGAAGGTCAGAAACGTTCAAATGACATCAAAAAACAAAGGAAAAAGCAATTTTAACCAAACCAAACCTAACCTTACAAAGTTCGGTGTATGCCCGAAACGGTAATACCTGGAAAATGTGGCTACGAATGATGAGTTAGTTGTCAAGTGTTATGTGTAACGAGGAGCGATTGTATGTTTTTGGACACAGTGCCGATCAGTAACTGAACACAGTAAACTTCATCACACTAAGAAGACTCTGAAGAACTTATTACATACGTAATCCTGCTAGTTTGCTCGGCACGTCTACAACGTCCGACTGAGCGCCATGGCCTGTCAGTCTGGATGGTTCTCAGAAGTTCCGAAATGTTGGAACAGATTATATATAATCCATTACTTCGTGTGAAGCCACCATCAAAGCTTTATAAACCCGTGCAGGGTATTTCAACATACTTTCTGAGAAAGAATCTCATCCTTGTGACTAAGATTTTTTTTTAAAGTGTGATTTTCCTGTGAGTAACGAGCGTGTTACCTGTTACGCAGTATATTTATGGTTTATTCATTTATGGATTTGATTACACTCGTGCACCAAACTAAAATCGATTTCATTTGTGATGCATGAGGTCTTTTGTATGCTAATTGTGTGGAAAGGAGTATGGAGCTATGTTTGAGGTTGTAAAATTAATGCTGAACAGCAGTAATCAAATTACAGCAGGAGTCCTGAGCTGTGGTGTGAGCTGGACGCAGTGTGTGCTGTTGCCCAAGTTCCTACACTTTTGAGCAGGCTCTTACAGCTGCCAAGGTGCCCACTCCACATAGGTCATCTGCCTTGCTCATCGCAAGCCCTACGACGACTCAGTACACTTGAATTACTATTAACAGCTATGCTACCATAACACAATCGATGTCAAAATAACACACAAATGATTAAAACTATGACCATACAACCCATTTTAGAGGGTTTCTGCAGTTACAAGGCCACCATGCAATCAGTAGCTGAGAAATGATTGACTTCTTTAGAGTGAGTTCTTTGAAGTGATAGTAATCCTTTTTTGTCCACTGAAGATGATACAAAACTGTCAAGGATGACTTTTAACCCATGGTGTCACCACAAACAGTGGAGTCCAGTAACGTCCATACACATAAGAAGTCAAAGAGGAAACAGAATATGCAGACAACATACAGAAGAAGGAAAGACAAAAGGAAGAAGAATTCCAAGAAAAAGAGGCATCATTACAGTCAATTCCTGAGTGGCTGGTCTCCACACAGACACAACAGGAATCAGCAGCCAGATGCATTTTTGGGTCTAAACTTTTGGGGCAGGGACACATAAAGAAAGGTGACAACATCAGTGGCCAAAATAATACCTGTAGAAGAGACAGAACAGCAATATCACAGAGTTCAGAAAGGGATCGTTGTATAGAAATGATGTTTGGAGAATTCTTGAGGTTAAAGGACTTTAATTCCATTCTCTTCGATCGACAGGTGGACGAAGAACCAACCTAGATATCTGAAAATCCATAGTCATGGCGAATAAACCCTTGCATACATGAAATATGTAGCTCCTCAAAGTAAAAATCATTGCAACACATGTTTGTTATCACAAAGTTGAATTTTGTATCGAAATTGAGCAGAGGGGAAACAAATGGCAATTAAGATATAGGAAGCTAATTACATTTTAGCACTACTAAAGTTAACCAGGTTACTGTTTTCCCTTTCTGAGATGTTACACATGTCCGAACTGAAAGATTAAATGATTTAGAATTATCTGCTGTATCAATAGAGGATATAGGTTTTGTACAAGAAATGAGAATGAACATTATAAAAAAATGGGAAGGGAAGGTAAGCTGGAGTGTGTCAAATGGAATTATGAATAGGGTCAGATGCTGAGGAGAGAAGGTGATAGGACAGAACCCGAGAGACATAATCAACAACTACTGCAGCAAAATGGCAGCAAAGGAAGCTGCACTGCAGGAAAGAGAGAGGTGCAAAAAAACTAAACGTGAAGTTTGAAAGGGAAATACTTATGGCATACCATCAAAGGCTTTGAAGATGGTGAGGTGATGGCAGAAATTTCGCCAAAATTACTATGAGAGAAGGACCAGAGGTAAGATAGGTCACAAGTGGATATAACGCTGTGAAATCAGTTTTGCTGCTGAGAGAAAGAGAAATGGGATTTTAAATGTTCAAGAAAGTAAGAGTTCCACCCTTTTGTTTAGTGGCAGTACAATGGAGGAATGTTTGCAGTTTACTGCTCCTCCATTTATTACTCACCTTTTACAACTAACTGGAGGGAGAAAGACAGAAAGAAGGCATGGAATGGTGTATGCAAGGGATAGCTGGAAACTCTTGCCATGGCCACCCCCATGATGGGAGTTCCCAAAAGGGATGGGTGTCAAAGATATTGACCAGGATATATACGAGCAGGAAATATGCGAGTAGCTTTCTTACTCCCTGTCCCCAGGAAAAAATAAACCTCTGATTTTAAATAAAGAATTATGCGAGTTATGTGTTCTCATGATATATGAAGAACCTTGTGTTTATGGGTTCATTTCCAGTGATCCATTTGTATGTGAGGCAAAGATGACACCAACCTGGGTCAAGGTAGGGAAACAAGACAACCACAGTGGTGCTGGCTTACTACATTGCAATCACTATTCCTCCCAACACCCAAGTGATAGTAAACAGGCCCATCAATAAGGAAGGAATACCAGGACAAAATTCCTAGACCCCAGAATAGGAAGGATAAAATTTAAAAATAATAAAGTAAAAAAATTATTTAATGAATAGAAAATACGATAAACAAAACTCTGAAAGATTATCTCTTTCCTATTATGCGTACACCCCAGACATGTAACCAGCTTACGCACTCCAGTCACCTGCAGTGGACACTCTCCCAGCGAGCAAAACACCAACCATTCTAGGCATCACATGCGACACATTGCATTCACTCCCACACCATAAACATAAACAGAAAAGCAATACACAGACTTAATGTCCTCCGAATATCAACTGGCACCAAATTTGGACAAGAAAAAGAATCCCATAACATTCCCTACAAACAATTCATCTGCTCTGCTTTAAGATGTTTCACCTGTCTGGTCATCCACACCTCTTAAGCAATTATGACAAAGCTACAAACTATACAAAATAATGCTTTTAGAACAATCATTGGTTGCCTAGCAACCTCAAATATTCAACATCTTCACAAAGAAATGGAGATCCTCCCAGTAGTCCCACCTCAACATGATCAGCACTCAATATTATGCAACAGCACTAGAACTTCCCACCCAAACTGTTCTATAACTAACCACCAACTCCCAAGTAGAAATAAAAAGTTTATCCCTGCCTCACACTTCGGTAACCTCTATCCACAGATTCCCCCACCCTCAAAAAATATAACACTAGCAAAACACATTCAATATGAAATAAACTAAAAACTCCAACTCATCAGAAATACAATCATCAAAAACCATACTCCCCAAACAAACATGAGTCACACTCCTACTTATACACTGGACATTGCTACAAAACTACAAACACCACACTATAAAACTGCAAACATCAAGATATTTCAAGACCCTTCATACCTTCAATGTAACTACCATAAAAACAATATTGAGCACTTACTCTTCGACTGTCATGCACTCTCTGCACATATTTTCGAACACAACATCACAGTACTTTATGACCTGTAGTCCCAAGTCACAACTGTGGCCAGCTTCCCGAGTGCTGCAGGAGCCTCATAAGGATAGAAGGGACTCCTGGGGCAGGATGTAGGTAAGAAGTAGATAGTGTTGATGAGAAGGTCTTGATTAGGGCATTCAGTTGCCCTTCCTGTCTTACCTAACAAAAAAAAAGTCCTGAGGTCTTGGGAACTAACAAACAAAGATTAAAACAAAAATTAAACATTTATTTATTCACATATCTTGCGGATTATAAAAATATATTTGGATTGAAATAATAAAGTAAAACTGATAAAATGGATCACTGTTAAGGATCCACAGGAGGAAAAGCATAATTTGAGAAAAGAATTAAACATTAACTGTGTTCCATAACTTTCATTAACATTAAAATGGTTAAATTCTGGATTGCAATCAAGATAAAAATAACACTTTTTTCAAAAATTTGAGTTGTGATTAACATGATGAGACTAAAATGAATTACAATGCAGCTTTCCTTAGTGAGTTATAGCTACTATAAAACCAAAATAAGAATTGAAGGTAAATATCTTTGCACAGTACAAGCCAACTTTCACATTGTCCTGAACACAATACTCAGATCAAAATTTCTAACATCAAAGTCAAGCTGGATACAGAAATATGTCTAATCATGCATTCCACAATTTCCTGAATATCTAATTTCCATTTCAAATATCTCTAATTCCATTTTTTTCACTTTCACAATATGCAATTCAATATAAACTCTTCAAGTTATAAGACTGTCTTATTATTTCTTTTTCAATAAGAAAGCTGAAACCAAGACACTTCATCACCTTATCTGGAGCTTCTGGGCCTTCTTTTCCTCTTTTGTCTCTTATTTCTCTTGGTCTCAGATAAACTACCTGTTTTAAAGAAGGTAAGAGAGAAATGAGTTACAAATGAATTTCATAAAACTAGTATCTGATCTTCTTACAGGCTAAGCCAAAGACTTTAAGCAAGAGGGTCAGAATTGGGACTGCTAGAAGGCAGTTTAACCTTACTTCATTCTATGACTTATAAAAGGATTTCTCTAATTAAATTTTATTTCTTTACTGAAAATAGGACAGAGTGAGTACTTTGAAGGAATGATGAATGTATTTGAGGACTGGGTGACAGATGTAGGATGTCTGAATCAGGGAGCAGGCAAAGTGAATGAGTCATGGCAAGTGGTTTGGTGAAAAAGGTATGGTGAAAAGAGCAGAGATGATGAAAGCCTTGAGTAAGATGAAATGTGGCAAGGCAGCTGGAGTAGATAGTATTGCAATTGAGTTTTTTAGGAAAGAAGATGACTATGTTCTTGTTTAGTTAGTTAGGTCTTTCAACAAATTAATCATGTTGAGAGCCTCTGAAAACACTGCGCTAAAGTTATCCTCTGCCAGTGGCCTGTTAAGGGTGAGGTACTATGGGCTAAAAACTGGCAATGGAGTTCACCAGTTATGAAGACTCTTTTGCCTTGGCCACCAAGTTCCTGAAGGGAACAAGCATCAGAGATATAAACACATTTAGAAAGATAGGATCATGTTGAGGTTCTCAAGAATTGGCAAAATGCATGTAAAGTGCCACTATATAAGAGCAAGGGGACCAAAAGTAAGTGTTCCAATAACTGAGGTATAAGTGTGCAGAGTATACCTTTTAAGTTGTGTAGGAGAGTGGTGACTGAGATGGTGGTGGCATGCACAGAGCATCAGACTGGGGAGGAACAATGTAGTTTCAGGATTGGTAGAGGATGTGTGGAGCAGGTGTTTGCTTTTAAAATGTGTGTATGAAATACTTAGAGAAACAGAAGTATTCATATTTGGCAATTATGGATCTGGAGAAAGCATGTGATACAGATGATAGTGATGCTGAGAAAGGTGTTACAAATATATGCTGCAGAAGGAAAGCTATTAGCAGTGAAGAATTTTTAACACAAGAGTAAGAAGTGTAAGTAGGTGAGGAGGAGGGGAGTAGTTCCAGGTGAAGGTGGGTCTGAATAAGGAGTGTGTGATGTCACCATGGCTGTTTAATCCATTTATGGATGTAGTGGTGAGGGAGGTAAATGCAAGGGTCTTGGAGAGAGGAATAGGTATGCAGTCTGTTGGGTGTGAGAGGGCCAATGGATGTTAGTCAGTGGTTGATTGCTAATGACAAAGAAGTGGTAGAAGATTCAACTGACAAACCTCAAAAGATGGTGCCTGAGTTTTAAAAGAATGTGTGAAAGGAGGAAGTTCTGAGTAAATGTGAATAAAAGCAAGGCTATAAAGTTTAGCAGTGCAATGAGACATGTTAGATGGGGTGTGAGCTTGAATGGAGAAAACTCGGAGGAAGTGAAGAGTTTAAGGTACCTGAGAGTGGACATGACATTGAATAGAATCATGAAAACTGAGGTGAGTCATAGGGTCACTTCACTTTGGGAGCATTTAAAGACACAACTAATAGAGCATAACCCTCCATTTTATCCCTATTTTCAGGTATGGAACACACAGTATTGACAGAAAGTGCTAAGTGGTCTAACTATAGTTGCTATTTTCTCCCTCACCTTAAACTCTTCTGCAACATATAACTGATGTTTAAACTAACAGATTTTCTTTTATCACTGAATGCCCGTTTGAAACTTACTTCTCAACAGATAAACATAAAACATATGGGATATTTACATTTTACAGCACTATCTGTCATATTTACAGCATTTTGCATTATATCATGGCTGTCCACAAATATGTCATACCATGATACTGCAATACCACAGATCCAATTTTACTACATTGCAGCAAATCAACTGGAAGTTACTTAAGTGTTCCTTAATGTGTCAACAATGTAAGAAACTACATTCAGTATGATTACATTAAGCTGAGGACAGGTGAGCTTAAAATATCAAGTTGCATTTTCGAGGTTGTAACATAAAACAACCTCTTAGGTTTTATAGTATTTTCCTATGACTAAAACATGCAAAACTTAAGCTTACAAGTTTCCAATGGGTCATCTGCAAAGTTTTTGTGAAGGGATCTGGTATTATGGAATACTCCATTAGCTTCTCTGATCTTCTTAGCTTCTTGTTCTGTAAGAAAAAAGTAAATGTAAGATTTGTTATATGTACAGTAACAGATACGATAGAATGTCTGACGGATTGCTTATCACTATTCTGCAACTTAATAAATGGCTTATACAGTACAATAAAGCTACAATATATGCTGAATCTGCTTTGGGAACCAACCAAGGAAACAACTGAAAAAGAGAGATTGTCCATTTCTCTTCAGACTATTCTTCATCATTTTAGAGAAGGATCACATTTTAAGAGAACAAAGAAATCACTTGTACACTTCATGCTTATCTGATACTAACTTATAAAAAAAAAAAAGTTACCTGAATAGGATTCTTAATGCTTGTGCTGTACTAACATAACATTTAGTACACCAATCCCTCTCCCTCACACAAGCCAAAAGAGAAATGATCTTCACGATAAAAGTGCTCAAAGAATATAAAAACTTTTCTTTCTCAAGAATTAAGACACTTTTTTTTAAATGTAGAAAATAAATATGACCTACCTGACTGGCTAATCCTAAGTATATATGCTACGTGAACTTTAATTTCATACATTTCATATGTGCAGTCAGGTGCAGATAGCTATCAAAACCACTGTTTTTCTTAAAAAAAAAAAAAAAAAAAAAAAAAAAAAGAAAGAAAGAAAGAAAGAAAGAAAAAAAGAAAGAA
>JAYMFT010379867.1:0-20677 GCA_038088735.1 Panulirus argus | reverse complement strand
CCTGAGCCCTCCCTCTCACTGGTGGCAGGGTCAAACAGTAAAGTGTAGTCAGAGGAGTATACCGTAAATATGTAGGGCTCATGGGGGGACCATTACTCTACTGCCTGAGCCCTCCCTCTCGAAGGCAGCAGAGTCATTGTAATGTCTTAATCTTGGACTATTTATTAAACTGGAGCTCATGGAAATACCTCTCTGACCTTCGCTCAAGTCCTATCACTTTCTCACATCTTATTTCAATCTAATTACCAATACAGTCATGCAGCTTATGGGGTCAAAACTCATGGTATACCTCAATGATATAATTATTAAGAGTCGTGACGTCCCGGTCTATCCGTCAAATGTTAGGAAAGCTCTTATCAAGCTGCAACAAGCTGGTCTCAGGATGTACGCGTTGTCTGCTTAGAACAAAAGAATCAATCACTAAGGCGACATAGTAAAAGGCATGGGGAGTCGCCTTATGCTGATAATGTCTGTCTAAATATCCTCGACTCATGAATGTGGACATGATTAGCTGGATTTTACAAATGTTTCGTACAAGGATTCCAGTAGTCTATCTGCTCCTCTCATCAGGTTGCTGAAGAAGGATGAGACCTTTGAACTGAGACCACCACGGCAGCATGCAACAAACCCTAAAAAGTAAATTAGTCTAAGGCCCTGCCCTAAAATTCCATGATATTTCTATGCCCTTTGTAATAGTAACGTTGGTTAGTGGCTTACGGTTAGGTGCAGGGAAAGAAAGGACACCTAAAACCCAATGCATATGGGAAACAGAACCCTATCAAAGAAAGAAATAAGCAACTACATCACCCAACGCAAAGCACTGGCTGTGGCCTGGGCGCTTAAGCATTTTAATTACTTACAAAGTATATCATGATAATTGTGTACACAAAGACCATCCATCCTTAATATCTTTTTTCCCTAGCAAGCTATGCACTGGTCACTACCAGTTTTAAGACTTTCACATCATCATTAAGTATGTCCCAGGGGAGCGAAAAATACTGTGGAAAATGCTTTGTCCTGAGACACTGCATTAGTCACCGAGTGTCCACATTCAAGACGAAGCGGCAGTCAGGACAGGTGCAACGGGTAGACCCGCTGCGGTCTGCCATCAAAGAGTATATCTATCTACGAGGCAAACACCCTGACGTACGTAACCTTGAGGCCACCGGCACCCATTCGTCAGCTGATGTGTGACGACTTACTATGTCGAGCAGTACACGCCAGTTCACTTGCTAGGTACGCGCCACTCAGTTCGTTATCCTACAAAAACTAGTCCCTGATTATAATGCACTTAATGTAACAACACCCAGCACAGTGTACACCCTAGTAAAGACAGAAGTATCAAACACACTCGACTTAAATATTCTAGCCAAAAATGGCCAAAAAATTCTAACATTAGTATGTTATCGCGTCAACATAAGGGTTATCTCAATGACCCCTTAACCGTCCTAACATGTCCTGATGTGACTGAATCATGGGAATGAGTGTCCACTCAAAGGGATCACTGTTAAATCTAATCATCTCAACAGACGGAAAAAACTTGGTATACCCAGCAGAACAGAATACTTGAAATCAATCTTATGATAAGGCTGAAACTTCTGCATGGTGATTCAAATATTGTTATCTCTGGAGAACTGTTAAACCATATATGTCGTGGCATAAGTGAATCTAAATGAATTCAAATAACAAGGCAATCACATGGCAATGTTTGTAGCACTTAAGCTGTATAAAATTAGGGAACAGCGGCATTTCCCGCCTTCCATCGACATCTTGGTAACGATAGATGCGTTTACCTGTCACTGTGAGCTGGTCCCTCCTGTGGGTAAATCCACCAGAGGTGTTATGTGTGCCTTTAATTACCGCATCCTTGACAAGCACAGTAGCTCACAAGTTCATTGTTCCCGATAATGGTGATAGTGGCGGTGAGCTCAACAACGCCTTCAAGGACATACGTAAGCAGTACGGTATTAAGAGATGCAATATTCTATCCCCTCCTCCAGCCCCCAATGACTTTAGCAGAGACTCATTTGAAAGGTGTTGAAAACCATACAACTCACGGTAGATTTCAGCCACAAGAGCTGGGATCAGTACCATAAAACAGTTCATACAAGTCCACGACAGAAACTTCATCCTTTACTCTGCACCGCCTTGACAGAAGATAACCTTGAAACATGCTAATGTTATGAGCTAAACTCTGTCCCTGACAATGACGATGCAAACCACAAGTTCGCCGGGTTCACGAACGTATCCCAGCTGATCTCGCTACTTTTGCCTTGCAGTGCTGAAGAACTATGCTCCATGCAATTTCTCCAAAGTTCCAATGGCTGTATAAGGCACTTCAACATCTTAGATAACACAAATACAAAATGAAACACATTTTTCCCCTGAAATCCACGATGATCGTGCTGAAAACACTAAGCTACAGAACTATATTTAGGATGACCTTAAGCTTCCGGGTGCATAAACACCTGAGGACTCTCAAGATGACAATAATGATGAGACACCAGGTCAAATCCCCTCTATGTCCAGTCCCTAAAATCTAAGATCAAGATATCACCTTGGGTGCCTCCCATCTTCCTGCATTCCATCCCTAAGACCAGATGCTAATGCGGTCTCTGACCCGGTTGAATATGAGAAACCATACCATCACCTCAGTCAATGGAACTCGAGGTGGACTGTCAACTCTCTGAGAAGTAACATAAAGTAGTCATGTTTAGTAGTTACATGATAAATCATACAGAGATATGCAGTGTTTACACCTGCTGTACTTTCGAGGAAAAAAGCTCAGCTTGGTCACTGTCACCCAATCCTGACTTCATGTGGCCACCCGAAAACGCACACATCACCCTCCAGTCTCTTCGACGGCCGCATGACCTCACTCAGGGCGAGTCATACCTCGAAATGGAACTGACACACTGAACTTCATCTCCCCGAAACTTGTGCTCAACACTGATAAATCGACTAATGGACTAGTGATAAAGGTGTACTCTATTCGAAAAGAATGACCGTGTCAACTATAGGCCCTCAATCCAAATTCTGTGGTCAGCCAGAAACTAGAATAAACGATTTTCATCAAATTGTGTATGTAATGAATTTCACTAAGATATGTATGTGCTTAAAAGTATCTGAAGATAGTGCAGTTGGACAAGTACTTACAAAGGTGTACCAGATCAAGAAGACTGTGGAGGCTACGTGGGGCTGCGAGCAATGGCTTCAAACAGCTTGGTCGACCTACGTCCCAACCCAGCAGCCTTGGCCTAGCCCGGGCTGTTGGGGTAGAAGACCCCCGAACACCTAACCAGGTATGCTGTTTTGTAATCCAGCTTAAGGTATCCAGGCTGCAGTATAACTAATTCATGTAAGCAATAGGTTTAAGCTCCTCCTGGAATTCCCAGGTCAGGTAACCGAGCCAACCTGATATGTTAGCTATCCTCCACTCACAGGCCTTATATAGACAGAGAAACCTCTTGTGTTAGTGCCAGGAATGATATGGGCCCATGATCTAGGATCAAATGTAAGAACAAACAAGGAATGTCGACAGCAATTCTAAAAAACATCTTTGCTTGAGAGGGAGTCCTCAGTCAAAAATAACAACGCTTTCCTCTCACGAGCTTTGTCACATCAGTGAAAGCGCTCCTAGCCTCAGGCTCTCAGGAGAAACAAGGCAAGACTGGATGTGACTTCTCTCTTCACCAATATACCTACACACAAGGCATTTGGGCTGCTTCAAGAAGAGGACTGACACTGAATTAACAAGAACTTCCCCTGCCACACAATAATTCTGTTAACCTTGTTTAATTGTATGAACCGATCGCTCTAATTACCTTAAAATTCCATTAGATGATTCTATAAACATATATTCTCAGTGTTGCTACATGCTCTCTATGAAGTTCAATATCAGCTAAACTTTTCATGGAATTTGTAAATTTTGTTGTTGTTGTTGAACCTGTCCTTACCATCGTAACTTGGCAACGTTACGTCAAAGATATCTAGTAATCCCAACCAAACAGTTCAATTCAAAACATCTGAAAGATAAACTAAATAACCTAGAGCCACCCATACTGTTAGTTCTGGAGGAGCAGCAAGATGACACTCTCATTCCTGGGCTCGCTGCTAATGAAACAAATCAACAAAGTGAAGTTTAAAGAGTACAGAAAGCCCACAAACAGAGATAACCTGATGCGCTACTATTCTCGCCATGACAAAGAGAGCACTGAACACTGCGATAAGACAAGGAGGGAAATGGATTCAGTGATAACGATAAGCGGGGCGTTCTGAAAGGTTTATTGCAAAGGGCCACTAATAACAAGCAGCAAAGAATACTTAAAGGATGAGTGCTTGTACATCACTGAGTCATTTACGAAATTATAAGTTCCCTTAGCATGCTCAAAGGAAGCAACATTCAGGAAGTCCGCCGAAAGAACTCAACAATGAAGGAAATCACCGAAAAAAAAAGTGCAGGTATGTATTATATCATTAGTCGGTAGCAACAAAAAATACGTTGGACAGACGTCTCGAGACTTGAATATGATAGTGTGTGAACACATCACGCGAAAGAACAACAGAAACAACGGGTATAGTTCATCATGACCAATAGGCAAGACGTCAAAGAACCGGACGTACTTAGGAGAAAGTGTTTAACAGCAGTAATAAAACAAAGACTTAGGAGAACCGGACAGACTTAGGAGAAAGTGTTCAACAGCAGTAATAAAACAAAGGCTTAGGAGAAAGTGTTTAACAGCAGTAATTAAATAGTGTAGGTATGATGGGGGTAAAACAGTGGTACGTCAAGCACAGCATATCCTGTGATAAATAGAGTGATTAAACTCAAACGTCCTCACCTCCGCACATACACCTCTCCCCGACCACGGACCTCACCTGCCCCAGCCCTACATCATTACAGTCCCACTCCTTCCCCACTGCACCGGGGTGTGTGAGCTGATGTTTTGGTGGGCCTCTCACTGATTTCACAAAGCTTGTGAGAGCGAAACATCATTTTGAAACTGAAGATTCCTCTTTGACAACGATCGTTTCAATTTCATGGAATCAGTTTTCTGTCGAGCCAGCAGATATCTAACCCACGCGTACCACAGTAAAAGCAACATCACCCAACATTTACCATTAGAAAAAAAATTTTGTACAGCTTGTCTATCTTGGTCATCCAACACCACACATGGGTTATCATCCAGTACCACTAAACCAAGTTGGGGGAGACTAAAGTTGAGAGATGGTGTGGACACGTGTCCATGAGTGTGGATCAGGGATAAATGTCCATGAATGTGGAAGCGGGGGCACGTATCCATCATTGTGGAGGCAGAGATATGTGTCCATCAGTATGGAGGCCAGGACACGTGTCCACAAGTGTGGAGGCAGGGACATGTGTCCATCGGTAGGGGAACAGGGACACATGTCCATCAGCGTGGAGGCGCGGACACGTGTTCATGAGCGTGGAGGCGGGGACACGTGTCCATGAGTGTGACGCAGCCGACCCCTGAGGGTCACTCCACACTTCCCGTCTGACCACTCACCACACGCCTTCACACCACCAACACACGTCATGCACTCTTCTCTATATCTCCAACTTAGGAATATGTGAATGCGTTCCACTGAACACAACAATCTTACAGACATTTAAGGGCATGATACGAAGTTACAAGTCATAAAGGTGAGGGATCTCATCTATATTGTATCACTATAAGTACATCGCTCAACTCAAAAATGGGGAATAATTATCTTCGGGATATTAAAGGCCAGCAAGTCTTTTTGAAACTCGTTTTGTTCTATGAGACTCCGTATAAATCACTTTGTATTCCGCTGCCCGAGTGCGGCTGCTACCGCAGCATCTTGTTATGTTTTTTCAGAGCGTTAAGTGAGTAGAGGCAAGATGAGGTGGCCAGTTACCTGCCCCACCCTGGGTTACGGCCAGTGGATGCGACGGGAGGGGGATATAGACGGCAGGTGGTGACAGTCGTGCCTCCTGCCAGGTGGTCAACATGACGCTCATCCTGTGCCACCTGCATCCTCATCACCACACACAATGAGACAAACTAACTGGCTGACTGAATGACACGCGCACCTCCCACGGGCGTAGAACTCTCTCCCCATAGTGTACAAATAGGTGATAATAGACATGCATTTGAGAACATGGGTGAGATAAGGTTCAGCAAAGTATTTCCAGTGGATATAAGGCCAAAACTAGAAATCACTTCTGAGTATGGTCACCGGACTTAAGCACAAAGAACTAACGGAGAAGGTCAAAAGGAGGGAAACAAAGATAATCCTGTACCAGAATTAAGGGAGCTGAGAAGCAGAGAGAGGTTAGTCGTCATAAATATGCTTAACATAGAAGACAGAAAAGTAAGTGGTGATTTCATCGCAACCAATGAGTTTTCTACGCCTATTTTAGAAATGTCGACAGTGAACATTTCTTTGAAAAATGCAAAGATAAAGCAACATGAAGCCTAATTAACTTAAGCAAGTAACATACTGGAAAGATGTAAAAGATAAACTTTTACAGTATCACGGTAGTGGGTGATTGAAATAGGCTCAGTAATCAAACTGATTATGTTCATAGTATACGAAAACCTAAAGAAAGTGTATGATACAGAGCTCACCAAAGCAAAATTCCAATCCCCGTTCTGTACAACATGGTACAGAATTCCCTCCCCGAGCTGTACAACATGGTACCTACAAGTTCTGGTACTTCCTCCCCGTTCTGTACAACAATCGATTATCAGTTATATATATGCGAGAGATCCCCCCTCGTACTTTACAAATACGTAATCAATCACACACATATGGGGATAAAACTCACTTCCAGTTCTGTAAAAATATGTGATCAATTACACACATACAAAAGTAAAACACCCTCCCCGTCCTGTATAAATAAGTAACCAATTACACATATATGAGAGTAGGAATCCCTCCCCGTACTATAGACAGTAAACACACACACACACAACCGGGGAAATAAAAGAAGCAAAGCTCTCTCCTCGGCATACATAAACACTGATCACAAATACTATCCCATTAAATTCCAGAAAATTACACCAAACTGTTAAAGAAATGAAACACACGACTCTGATCCGGAAAAATGCCATAAAAAAGGAAAAATAAAAGAATATAACTTTCACTGTATCGAAAAAAAAACGCAAACAAGATCACTCGGCTTCCACCACCCCATCGCCAGGAACTAGGCTACAGGAAGAGGTCAGGAACGAAAGACTTCCTACACCCACGATGGAAGATTAAAGGACAAGGGGAGAACAATTACCGCTTAAACGTTCCTTTAAGGATATGACGATTTCGAAACGGATCAAGTCTCTTAAGACAGGATGAAATCGATAAACTAGAAAGCTAAACGGGAAATTGAGCAACAGCCATCAAATCAAAAGCACAAGAACATATTTCCACAGCAAAAGAGCGACGGACGAGTGGGATAAGCTTAGACTTACTCTGTTTTGTTTTAGTACTTCTCCTTACGACATAAAAATAAAAGCACATCAACCACTAAAGCACAGGATCTGTACAGATTAGGCCAAGCATTAACGCCATTACACTTATTACCACACACCCGCCACACACACACACACTGCAAATGGCCGACCAACCCAATTATGTTCAAGCACTCGCTGATCCGTCTAACCATCACCAGATGTCGCATTTCCTCAATCACCGTCAGGAAGTGAATCAGTCTGGACAACTGTCGCCTTCTTTGCTGACGCTCGCTAGATGAGCACCTGCACAAATAGGAAATACTCTGGGTGACGAGGTCTCTCAAAAATATACATCCTTCAGGTAAAAAACTTAACATAGGTTACGAAAAATACTGATAGCGAATAACACATACCATCGTGGGGGTGGACTCAGCACACTTATTCTAACAGTGAGCAAGCGTTTACAATTGGTACGAAGTAAACATCTCTCCTGAGTAACAAAACAGCGGAGGAATGTAGAAAACGGCTGACGGTAGAAACACTTCAGTCATACACCAGACAGACACATACCAGTGTGGGGAGGAAAAAGATAAGACTAGAACGAGATAGTCTCTCCCTTCAGAGGCGTCCACGAGCTGCAGACCTGAAATAGCCACAACTCACTAAACAAAGGAAAGTAAACCTGTCGAACGGATTGGAGGACAATGATCACACACTCAAAATATCTACAGGAGGCTCATGAACAAGTAAAAAGGAAGAATCATCAGAAGCAGAGAAAAACCCAAAATACCTTTAGTCCTATGCAAAACGTATATCAATAACCGTACGTTACCATCGGCCCACCAAGTGGAGAGGAGCTGGGTACATACACAAATGACAGTCAGAAGATAAATCATAGAGTCTAATGAAGTTGTATGGATTAGCGTTCAGTGAGTTAAGAATTACTTAAAAGATAAATGACCTGAACGGCTTCTTCCTAAAGAGCAACCTAACCCCGTTTATTATACATGGCTGAATCCGTCACCACACTCTGTTCCAAGGACCAGACTCCTGGAAATCAATCTTTCTTAAGAAATGAGAATATCATTAGCAAGGGCACTAAGCATCCTCTAAACAAAAATATATAGACTCTAGCACAATCATAATAAAGTATAAAAGTTAAAATTTCAATTACTCCGTTATGGTGGATATGATGGGGTTGGGGGGGAAGGCATGCCAAACAGAAACGAACTTCGTCATATCTGGAGAGAGCAACGTACGTAGAAGACTTCCGCGAACATAGCACAACAGCTGCTCCTCCCCAAAAGATGGCAGACGAGAGAGGTAAACCCAAAGATAACTTTGATGGCACGTTGTCTGCTAACATCAACTTTCTGGGCAGGAGAAACTGCAGAAGAAAGTGTGTAAAGATCCCACAATGACACTGCTGAACGTCTGAATTGCTGGGAATAACTGAAAAGCATTGAGGTTGTATTCCCCAGAGCGCAGACGTGAGACATATCGTAATTTACATTTCACAAACCCGGAAGGCATGGTTCCCAGTCTGCATTAAATTACAGTTCACTACAGGCACGACAGGCATGGAGGAGTCTGACAAACATTATCAGTGAAATCAAAGGTGAATTCAAGCTCACTAAGAAACAACAGTATAAACATCCGAGACTTAAAACTGTTTGATGCATTACCTGCAGCCATTAGAAACTCCAGAGAGTTCCTTCCAGAAATTCATGAAAGGACCTGGAGAAGTACCTACAAAATAGACCATACCAGCCAGGATGTGGTGGGTGTGTCAGCCCCACGGGCCGTGGCCTCAACGGCGAGACTTGGCAGAGAAGCAACACGACAGTCAACCCAGACCAAGCTGTGGTGGTATGAGACCCTCGAAATCATTGTCACGTACGCGTAATCTAATACCATCGCTCACGCACCCACTGTATCACCAATATAAACCGCAGGGCGACCGGATACCACGCCCGCGCCATACATACGTACAAAGACACTTTCTCTGTACTTGGCACCATCCACACATACCATACCACATAAATTCTATTCGTAATCTAGGCACCACACCTAAACCAAGACCCTTACCACCACAGACAAGCACTACACGACACTGGGGTCCAACTCCTCAAAGCAGGACCATATATTCTCACACTGTCTCATTAACACTTAAGAGTAACAATTTCTGCCTACCTAAAACTGAGCAGTCAAATTTGAGCGTTCTACAGAAACCTTAATTATCTATTTCCTTCATCATTCATTTACCTACTACATTCAAGATTTTATATTATCTTTATATTAACAAAATGAAACAGGTAAAAACCATTCTTTTAATTACCAATATTCTAAGCATACAAGATGAAAATGGTCATATCACTGATAAAATATATTTCAGATTTTTCAGCGAGTCATAATTCTCCACAACAGAAACTTTAAGTCCAGAATACCTTTTCGCATATTCTGCATGTAAATCCAGGCTTGTTCTTACAAGATTCCAAGTCACATTGACGACGTTTAGGTGATGAATCCTGCGCATGGAGAGGTCTAGTTAACTGGCTTTATTGCAGGTCAACAGTTGCTGCTTTAGGTTTGCACATTTTTTCTTATTATGTCAAAAAGAAATTCTTAACGTGAAACTATGGAGACATACCTCTGAGGATACAACCCAAAACATTCATGTACGCCAAATTAAAGATACTAAAACAAATCGCCATTGGCCAACGGCTGGGGCATAGTCTTGTTCGTGTGGTATCGAACCATAAGGTCTATGACGCTTACATCAACGTTGCTGCTACAATAGTACTTCCCCGTTTCTGGCAGCTCTTTGAGATGATAATAATCTACAGCAAAACGTTTACGTTCTGAGCTGAGAAAATAATCATTGCCTTTTTGGCCTCGAAAAGTTTCAGAGTGCATTCAGTTAGTGATATGTAGATCTCAGATGAGTACAATGGCTTTCCTTTCATCATAATTTCTCCACTGGAAACTTCCCGTCTTCGTCTTCTGATGATTCGTATCTTCTTTTTCTGTTCTAAATTTCTCAGATAAATGCGAGTTGGCAAAGTAGTTCTCCACTGTCACATGATAACCTTTCTTCAAGTATGGTTTCATAAGTGTTAAACAGACATCTGATGGAAGGCCATGTGAAGCATCATTTCGAGTGGGATCTTTGTCCAGAGAATGTTTTCCATTACAAAAGTATTTCGATCTCATGTCTGGTAGAAGCCAAAACTTCTCTCCACATTCATCCGGCCCTGTTATCATGCACTGAATAAACGGACACATCGATTTGCAGGGAAACAGCAGTTCATCGATGGACAAATCAAATTTTGGTGCATCAGCCCTTCAGGCAGCTCAGTATGAAAAGAGTTCCCTTTCGGATATCACAATGAATTCGTCCGTCTGCCTTTTGTCTCTACGGGATGCAATACTGTCGGACGGAACAAGCGTACTCATGTTCAAGTTAAACTTATGCCTGCTCACTAAGCTGTGAAATATGAGTGGGCCCAATTCCTCGTTCCATAAATGTTTCAAGGGCGTGCTGTTTGTAACCACAACTCTACGAAGATATGAAGCCCTTAGATTTTTTTTCTACGTCTTCAAAAGCAAATGTGAAATGTGCTGTCTATACGTTTTCCACGAATATTAGTTTTGTATCGCAAATTTGAAATGTGCTGTCTATAGATAGATTTTCTACGAATATCAGTTTTGTATCGAACTGGTTGTAACACAAGCTCTCAAGACAATCGAAAACGTATCACACAGAGCTGTTCTCTGAAATGCCATGTTAAGAACAAGGTGCGGCACCAGTTTTCTTCTCGAATACATTTTCCACCTGTGGTCTACCTACGTGTCTTTCACCTGTAATGCATGCCTATGCCAAACCAGTACAGGGCAGCGCCGCGTACTGAGCCGAGCGGGACCTCGAGAAGACAAGGTACTTTGCCAAAGAGGAGACCGGACGTCATCACTGTCATCTAACTCACTGCTTCTCTATCACCGAAAAGTTGTTTCTTTCTCTTGCCAGTTATCAATGGTGTCAATATCTTGGAGATGACGCAATGCATCTTGAGAGGTGATTCGTCTATTCCTAATAGACTGTCAGTGTCTCTGTGGAATGCTGTGGAGCAAGAACAGACAGGTAGCCAGAAATAAAAGTCACATAATCAGGCACGGTACGTGTCAGAACAAACATTTAGAGGGAACAAAGCAAATTGCCTTCACTTGCTGTACACATGCATGTGCACGATCTCAGTTATGGAACACTGTAGAGTTCTCCAAAATGTAAAATACTGTTATAATCTAGACTCTTCAAAAATGTTGTAGAATATTCTAAGGTTAAGCAAAAGAAATAAACATATACATTCTCGATAGCGGTGATTAATTCTCAACCATACGGTCCTTGAAGACATAAGCGAAAATGCTTTGAAATGAAAATTACAATAATACCAATATGACGCTATATAAAAAAAGACAGATTCATGAAAAGTGAGGAGACTCAGGTTTTTAATTATCTGAATTCAATACAACCCCTACTTAAAACATGTTATAAATGACCGCTCCGTATTTCTAGCGTTAATATCATGACATGGTGACCATAAAGTGACGAAAGTCAGTGAAAGTCTACAACATCACAAGTCTTGAGAATGACTAAGATCATGCTCCATCATCACCATCAAAATCGTCTCCCATAACTGGATCACTATTTCTCTGGGCCCTCTCAAGTGTGACAAGGTGTGGATCAATTATAAACCTTAAGTTGACGCTAAATTTGTTCTCACGTGTTCGTGGTATGTGCGAATACATCACATTGCAGTACGTTAAGTACTGGCACAAACAATATATACATTCTGTTCAGCTGCAGAACATGAATGATACATAGGAACATGTGACTCATATGAAGTCCAATTCCCAAGTGCACTGACAGGATATAACTCGTGTAAATTTTTCCTGATGTGAGATGGAGCAGGTGGTTTGACGGACCATCTTCACCACTTGCCTCCCATCTCCACTCCCAGCACACCTCCCAACCGACCTTGTTTCAAAACCACGACTTCGACCTCGACTGCAAAACAGCTCCACGTGAATGAAACTTTAAATCATCATCAGAATTCAAGCTACTAAATGCGACAGCTTCCTTGGATCATCAACTAGGTTATGTCTCTCCTGCCACATATCAGAACGCATGGATCGAATCCCTTCCTGGAAGTCTTGGAGAGTAGGCGGTTCTACTGCGGAGACCCAAGTGACCACAGCCAGACGTGAGGGATTCCGGGCTCCACTGGCCTCGTACACGTCATAATGATCTACAGTTTTGGTCAATTATCCATAACGTGAGCAACTTCCCTTCCGATTACCTCGCCCTTCATAATCGTGCCTCTTCCACATCACCTCACAATGCTGACTTTACCCGTGCCTCCTAAACGTCTCTCACAATGTTGATTGTACCCATGCCTCCTTCAAACCTTCTCTCAAAACGTTGACTGTAACTATGCCTTCCTCAAACCACCTCTCACAGTGTTGACTGTACCTGTGCCTTCCCCAAACCACCTCTCGCAATGTTAACTGTAATCGCGCCTTTCCCAAACCACATATAACGCTGATTTTAACCGTGACTCCTTTACACACTAAGCGTCACCTTAACTAAGGAATGGTGAAAACTAGCATCGTCCTCATACATCAAATAACCTCGCCAAAGACATAGACCCTCAGGTTTCAGTTATATGTCCTTCCCATGTACTCACTTCTTTGGTTTTTATGACAATCGTTACACACATCTTCGCAAGATACCCTTCCGACAGCCAAATAGGAAGGATGTGGATTCCTGCATCCTGCACCACTGGTAAACGACTGACCACAGGGACTGTAACTCACGTCAAAAGTTTGTTCATCTTGCGCAGAGAACAGAACTCCAGATGCGTCCACTTATTAAATACATACAGCAAATGCATTATTCCAAATATGAGTTGCCTGAAAATATTTAGGCTTTTTAGCTGATATAAAATCTGTATTTCGAAAATTTCTTACACTTCATCACTATAAACAAATACGCGCGTACTCACACCCTTTTTCTTTCAGAAATAATCGTAACTAGAGAAGCCATAATTCACCAGCAAATACAGGGTCTCCCTCCACACACAGGACACCTTAAAAAGTCATTGTTACGACGTATCAATGTTTCATTTACACGGTGAAATATATTGAATTACTGGTAAAACGCTAATTTTTGGTAACTTTAACCCCTACATACGGTTAAAAATCGTCAATTTTTTTTTTGTAGGGTGCCAAATCTCAGGGATTATGATATAATGGCCCGAGAACTCAAATTTCCGCTTTTTGGAGCCCTTTGACTCCAAAAAGAATACAGAAGAAGTCATATCATGAATCTGATATACGCATCATTGAGGGTGGGGCCAATCAAAAGATATCTTTGAGCCACATTCCATTAGCAATGGCTGATATTGCCAAGTAAAGGCCAAAAAAACAACACATACCACACCTTCATCCTGTGTACAGATGGGGCTTGAGGAAATGTACGTTCACTGTTTTGTCACAATTAACTGAGACTGTAAGGAAGAGCCAAATATATACATTCTCGCGGTTTGACCTTTTACCTTATAAAGTTCCTTATGAAAAATCTAAATGAAATAAAAATGCGTGTAGGCGTATTGTTAGTCGGCCCTATAACGAAATAATGGCGAAAACTCTGATTGTTTGGAAAGAGGAGGAAGAGGAAGAAAAACTCAGCAAAAACACTACGTCTCCACAAGATGAAACGCATAATCATTATCAAGACTGACGGGACTACGTATCGCAATAATACAACGCCTATATAAAATTCAAATCTCTGGATTGCACAAGGCAGCCATCGTTATGAGTGGTCTAGCTAGAGTTTCCAGTGACGGAAGCCTCAGATGTCGAGGCGATGTGCGTGGTAAATTTGATCCTCCAAGAGGACTAGGCTTGTCTTCGCCTCGGACGTCGGGTTGGGATCGCACATTCACATCCAACATTCAATTACTTCTCAACAACTCGTCTGTGCTTGTCTCCACACAATATCTATCTTGAGAGTTTTCAGCAAAGACTCCAGTTCCATAAGTTCGGTTATTAGAGCTTGATAACTTAGTATAAACACCCACGTCGAAGGTTTCGCGTTGCGGTGTGATCCTTGGCCTAAAACATTTCTCCAGCATGTTATATAATCCGTGGTGACGACGTTATTTCACGTTCATATATTCAAGACCCTTGGTAGCTCTCTAAGATGCCTCAGTGGAAAAAAACAGTAATCCAAGTCAACAAAAGGATACCTTCAGTGTACACCATCCTACAACAGGATATAATGTACTGCAGGATGAACTTATGATGCGTCTCTTGTTATTAGGACTGCACGACCCCCAGGAGTAAGCGCCAATGACCAAACACAACAGTGGAGTGAGGGAAGAATGCGGTACGGACCGCACGACTCGACCGCCACAACAGGCCTCAACATGACACAGCAAGCGTGCAGGACTCGTGCAACAGCAGTCTGACAGAGAGCATGGCAGCCGGGGAAGTGGAACACACAGGAAGGACATGTACTAGGAAGCAACAGCAGCAAGAGCAAGAGCAAGGTTCCATGTTCTGCTCGGTGATTCTTCCTACTGTAATTTCAGTCACAAAAAACCAGTGGGAAGCTGGTGAGTTGCCGCGGGTCACTAATGGGGCCGCCCCGCCAAGCCGCCAACTGTGACGCTGCCATCTTTATCCTCGTAACTTATACCTTCACACACTGGTCTCAGCCCCAGCCGGTCTGCCCACATCCACACAAACCACGTGATACGACTCACACATTCACACATTACTCAAATATAACTTTATGAAATGTTTTCAAACTGTTTAACTAAATTAAGTTCATCACAAAGCAGCAACACAATCTTTGCGCGTTCACCCCAAACTGACCATAGACATGTAAATACTCTAAACCATCGAAAAATGAGTTTCATCGACTCCAAAAATTTTTTCTGACCCACAAAGTCTATTTGCAGCTTTTACAGAATACGCGATGAACAATTGGCGTTGAGTTTAATCCCTTGAGCACGAAGATTCGAACCTTGACTTGGTACAATGGCCTGGCATATTTGATCTGACCCTGCAAGCTTAGGTCAAAGGCAAAACAATCATAATCACAGGTCGTACCGTCATGCTCATGAGGTCATATTTTGAATTTCGGCAAAAAAAAGGAATATGGAGAACAGCCTAGCACCATACTTCGAAAAAGTATAAAAATAGATATTGCAGTTTTTATGTGTCAAAGTACTTGGAACCCGACAAAGGTCTTATATGTAGAGGGAGCGTGCGTAGTCTTCGAGCTCTTTTGAGTACCCGAATAAAGCGTTCAAGGTCTTTCGAATGATGGTCATAACTTACGTTCACGGCCTCAGTGCCCCCGGCAGTCTACAGGCCTTGGTAAATCCGAAATAACCGACCATACAACCGACTGAGGCAACTTATGTAACATCTCTCCACCACAGCTTCCAGGGCTACACTGAAACTGCAGCACTAAAGAATAAAGTTAGTGTACTAGAAACGAGAGTACATTAAGAAGTAATACGATAAAGCTTGCGCCAGCGGTGAAGTGGTGCGCGTCCATCACAAACAAGGAGGATGTAGGTATGTTTACCCGGGACCCTGAAACCCACCCATCCTGGTAATCTCGTATGCAAATGACTGAGGAGCTAGCGTGTGGGATGACAAGGCGACGACGCCCCGACACCACGAACAATACGGTTTTTCGTCAAATGAATATCACCGGCGGTTTCAGGAGGGCGAGCCGTGATCGGGGCCGCCTGAACCAAGTATTTCCAGCCACGTACGCCGGAAGTTCCAAGGTAAGCAGCGAGCATCGACACAGTGAACAAGTTACCTGTGCACGGTGCGCGGTACTGGCGACATCTCGCCAGGTGCTACAGTACTACTAGTTACCATTCTCTCTTACTCTGTGTGAGAGCGAGTGCGCGCCTTTCCCTCCCGAAAAATTCATACCGTATATATATATATATATATATATATATATATATATATATGGAAAAGCTGTTGGTTCAGTTTATATTCTAAATTCATAGACAAATATAAACAAGCAGGTTTCTTTTACTAGAGTCTCATAATAATTTTGCCCGGTTTTCAATAACATGAGAGACAACCCCGAACGATGTAAAAAAAAAAAGAACAGAAAAAAATCGGTATTTACAGAAACTGCGTCGACAGGCTAGCATATAACCCCCCCCCCCTTTAAGCAGCAGCAGTGGCCAGCAGGGACGGGGCAGGTGTCGTGGTGGGTGCTCACAACCCCGTGTCTGCACGACACTGCTGGACCAACCCCCCCAACCTACCGGTTCAAGTCTCGGCAACAACTGCATCCCTCCCGACCTCCACAACCCCCTCGGCTCACGAGACGTCTGCAAGGTTACTAAACACGCGTCAATCTGTAACGCATGGATGTATTGGCTACATAATGTGTCAAGTGCACCAGTTCTCTCTGTATGCGTCATCGCGTGTCAGTCCTCTCGTGTTTGAGGTGCCGGTGCCTTGGGGAGGGTGGTGGAAGGCTGTCTCGGCAACTGAGGTGTGGGTGACAACTCATCACTTGCCCTGCAACATTTTATTCTTTTTCTTACCAGCAAGCTTGGGTTATTTGTCGTTCCTGGAAAGCAAGTTTCACATTCCACCTGACTGTGGTTTAGCCTTACCCCACCACAGACTTGCTGGGCCGATTCAGTGTTAAGTTACTACTTCAGTTTTCTTCCTTTAATAAGGTGACGTGCGTGGTAGCATCAGCCGGCGGGGAGCCTCCTGCATGCACACCTCCCTGACCGACCATACTTTCCCCAGTCAGAAGGAGGTGAGACACCTCTTACGCAACACCTAGACCCGTTAACCCCGTTCACTGTAAACTCTCCACATAGTTCCCGGTAAAACACAAGTTCCTCCCTCTTTCCAGAATCCTATGATGACACCCCCTGCTGCTGGCACTCCCCGGAAATATCCCATCTCCCTCTCTCGTGAAGAACACGCTTCGGCACAACACAGTTCATGGAAGTGGCAACGTAGGTCGTAAGTGAGCAGGTGGGTGGGATGGCGAGAGACCATGATGGCGGGTGAGGCCCTGACCATGCAGGTGGATGGGTGACTGTGGAGGTGGGTAGGAGACCATGAAAAAAGCACATGCGAGAGTATGAATGCGAGTGAGAGACCATGAGGGTGGGTGGGAGATTATGAATGCGGGTGGGAGACCATGACAAGGTGGGTGGGGAGGCGAGGGACCACGAAGGTGGGTGGGAGACCATGAAGGTGGGTAGGTAGGTGGGCGGGTTTAAGGTACGACGGTAAACCAGTATCTTGGCAGCGTTCCAGGACTAGCACTCAAACCTACACTAATCCCAGGACCACAGGCAACACTATGTACCCCGACTTATAATTATCATTTTTCTCGACATTTCATCAGCAGACGTTTCCGCAGGTGAAGGGGGTAAGAGGAGGATACGCAACAGTAGCTAGAGCATTTCTTATGAAAAATACAGTATCACGAAAGCCGCGATTACTTCATGTAAGTAAGTAACGAGTAAACCAGGTCTATCTTACAGGTACCTTAAATATAATTTCTTATCTACACACACCATGGCTGAGGCTTAGAGTACAGACATAATGACAAAAGGTATGGTAAACATTAATGAAGAGAACGTGATAACAACCTTAATGAGAGGAGGCTTAACGAATTTGAACAATGTCTTCCATGGCAGATCTACGTCCGGGACTTCATTTAAGCATGTCCTTTGTTGTGTTACTGGACGATGTGTACTTCTACCTTGCCACTAAAACATACTTTTTTATTACCTTCTTTCACTGGCATTAGCTACTATCATTATATATATATATATATATATATATATATATATATATATATATATATATATATATATATATATATACAATTGCCACTAACCTTTGCTTACTCCTTCTGTTCCAAAGGTTTATTCATAAATATTTATCCTTAATAAAAGAAATGCAAACCGGTAAGGACGAAAAAGATGTAACTGATATGCATTTAACAATCTGGTATAATGCGAAGCTTTATCAGAACTACAGTAAATTCTTCGTGGATATCCACCGCAGCCTCTTCCTCTGGTCAGCTTGGTTCTGGGGCCAGTGGGACACACCGCCGCACCACCACCACCTCCACCAGCCCACATCCTGCTCCACATACCTATCTTGTCCCTTCCGACCCTCCAGGGGAAATTATTAAAGTGCGTCTGTAATCGAATGAAGTTAACGTGAACGACCGTTAAGAGGAATATTCATCGACCAAATTACTTTGTATCTAAGTAGGCAGGTTTTATCATTATTCAAAATCACCCGTAATTCCCTGTTTTTCATAAATAAGTTATTTCATCCACGACACTCAAATCCACATCTAGCTAATAAATGTCTTTGCTATCGTCTGGTAGCAAACCAAATCATAATAGTATAAGCCTAACCCCGAAAGGCACGCTAGGTACGTTTGCTCTTATTCAAGATCTTATTCCGCCGACGGATTATCATTTAAGACAATAAATAACGATTTCATTTCCATATTCATAAACCACACAGCATATGCCTCAGTTACCTGTAGTTGCACACTAACATGAGACTAACCTATGTCCAATAAACAGCGTGTACACTAAGCTGCACTGCCAAATACTGCACTTTACCTTGCACTAACAACAAATTCTGCAAGCAAACTACTGCCTTAAGTACGCAAGTAATGTCTCTTAAAGTTGTTCCCAGTTTTACCGAAGAAGCTGAACAACTTAGTCAATAATTCAACGAGAAGATGAAGGAGGAAAGGAGAGAAAACATCTTCCCACACTTTCCAACTGCCTGTCAGACAATATAAGCAACACAATTAGCTAGCCTGGGGATGCCTTCAAGCGGAAACTTAAGCAAGTTTCTCCAGGTGTCGCTGGAGCCTCGTTGCGGGGCTCACCCAGGCCGGCTGGCGTCAAAACAAACACCTACAAGCGCCAGCCAGCACCAACACCACCTGCACGACCAAACAGGTGCTTCTGCCAGAGAAGGTGAAGGAAAGACTCGAGCATACGGCCAGTAAACTACCACAACCATGAATATTCATATATCTTAAAAGGAAGTAAAACAATCATGTTTGATTTTGCCGCCTGGATCCAGTATTTACCGGTTTTTCGCTATGGTTTTACCCGCTCAATGCGGCTGATGCAGTTGACCTAAATATTATGCCAAGTCAGGAAGGAGAGAAACTTTAGCGACAGTAAACACAATAATCACCGTAGAAAGGTACTGGGGTATAGGACCAACTTGACGAGTCTAGTTAGTGTTACGGAGTGTGTGGACTCGGAGCCACCCGCCTCCCCTACCGCCATCACACACCATCCTTAAAGGATTGGATACACGACACAGCGCCTCATTCTTAATCGGTATTTACTTCGCTCATGTTATCAAAATACTACTACTCTTTACTTTAATGATGTGACTCCGTTAAAACTTGCCTCTTAGCGGTAATCTAATAGTCGCTATTACAAGCAGATGAATTTTTCACCCAATTTCGCTGATCAAAACATCCAACAGATGTCTGGTCTTACCAACACTACGTACCTGGGAGCACCAGAAGATTCACCCCCCCCCCCAACCCCACCCTCCCAACCGAACGTTAGGTTAGGTTAGATTTGTACCCTAACTATTCAATGGTTACGGAGAAGATGCTGTTTATACTCAGCTTGGTCTGAGAGTTACCCTACCTGGCTTCAAAGCAACATATTTTGCAGCTACCTAAACTGCCACACATATGGACTGGGGTTCGATTCTCGGGGTATAGCGTGGCAGATAGTTTTTATCAGATGTCATGTGTATATACATGCTTGAGATATATACATATTACCCTACGTAGTGCCTTGCGAGATGATTAAAAACCCTTCCTTCTTTGTCTATCTCGTAAGGATGCGCGAAGCATCATGAGATCCGAAAATCATGGAAAGGTTATGGAAGATATGTTCGTTTTTAAGCTCATCGTGACCTACGGGTTAGGCTACCTGACTCCCACACACATGGTTCGGGCTTCGTTTCTCGTGGTATAGTGGTAAATAGTATAAATCAGATGTGTGTACACAGCATATCTTTTACATATATATATATATATATATATATATATATATATATATATAGAGAGAGAGAGAGAGAGAGAGAGAGAGAGAGAG